>JAJQOW010000165.1:0-162824 GCA_037975125.1 Latrodectus hesperus
ATGCTCACTCTGACATTTGAAAAAATTAGACTCTTCTCTGAACAGTATATTCAAATATACTTATAAATTACAGTTCAACTGCATTATAATCTCAGATTTTTAAATAACATAAAGCATTGAAAAGCTTTGGAATTAAGTCTCTAACCATCACATTTTATCAAATGATTTATCATTATATTCAGGTATGAGGTTTTTTTGTTCACACAGTGCCTAATATTCTAATATGATATTTTAATGAACAAACTTTTGAGTATATTACTTTAACTGTAATTTGGAAAACTTTTGATTTAAATTAAATTTCAAAATTATTTTTATAATAGATTTTTAAGTGTGCTACAGCAAGTCATATTTATATATGCATAAAATTAACATGCAAATGAATAATTTTAAATATTAGTGAGGTTTTACTGCATATATATATATATATATATATATATATATATATATATATATATATATATATATATATATATATATATATATATATATATATATATATATATATATATATATATATATATATATATATATATATATATTTCACTAGTTAATTATTTATTATTTCTATGATAACTTACAAAACAACATTAATAACCAAGGAAACATTTTATTTAATGTTACATTAAAAATTTTATTTATTATTGATTTGACATTTTCTAATGATACTTTTTTCTCTATAAATTCAAATTATGAATCAATATTATTAAATTGATGTAGTGTTAAAGTTTTAAATTGAGAAAGTGAATCAAAATTATTAAATTGATTTAATAATAAAGCTTTTTAAATAGAGAATCTTTGAAATTAACATTCTATTTATTTAATATTTTGTAAAGCAAACTTACATTCATATTTCTTTTTCATGTTCAAATTAATAGAAGATAATGATTGTGTGCGTGTGAAATTTTTATGGTTCCTTTCGTATTTCAAAATGCCATAAAAAATTGGTTTTGGTGTGCATGTTTGCCTTCTACTTTGGGGTTAAAATCCTAGCAAGGCAATGTTTGTTTATAAAATGCTCACTTGTGTTCTTCTTCTTCTTCTTAAAATTGAGTTTGTATGTCATTGGGCACCTCTGCTTTTATCAGCATTTTGTACCATTAACTCCAAACCCAATGTTTCCTAGTTCCAGTTGCTCGGGTCACCCACTTTACTAATAAAGTCCGATAACCCTTTAATGGAGTCTAGGTGTAACTCTATAGTATGGATGAAGCCTAAAGAAGTTAATTTAGGGAGGGCAAGAGCCTCACATTCGTAAATGACATGCTCTGCCGTTTCCTCTTGCATATGACATTTCAAGCAGATAAGGTCTTGCTGAAACAGTCCCATCTGGTCAGAAAGTCAGTCATGCTAGGAATAGCTTCCCGACTTTCACCAGAAGAAGATGGTTTAGAGGTAATTTCTACCTCAAGTGAAGGATTCATTGCTGCCCCTTTACAAGATTGCCTCTGAGTTCCCTTGTCTTTTTCAGCAAGGTCCACTTTAGAGGCTTCACCTGCAAATGCAGAAAGGTTTGTTACTTCTTGTGTCTTTTCAGCCACAAGATAACAATTAAAAAGCTCAGGTAATATAAGTCCACCCAGCATTGCCTGAGTTATTGGGCAAGGCAAATTACTCTAGAAGTTCGCCAAGCAACTAGAGGCTCCGTTAAGACACCAATACTGCGGTGCCAATTAGCCCTAGGCACGGATCGCATAACACCAGGGTTTACAGGAGCTGGTTCGCGGCCTCTGATTCTATATTCAAGGCTATCCTGTCATTCCTACAGGACATTCGGCTATCCACCACCTGCCTACGCGCCTGGTGGCTGTGCTCAAGCCCCAGGAAGGTACACGTACCCCCTGGTTCCAGGCTCACTTGTGTTTAAAATTAAATGAAGTTAAACTGTTTAAAAAAAAACTCTCATTTGCTATATCACTTGAGATTTTAATTAATTTTTTCATATTCATTTTCTAATGAGTTTTAAAGATTTACTTTTTCTTGAACTAAACATGTGACGGTGGTTGTTTTTTAAGAAAATTTATATTCGCATACTCCTCTGTCATGTTGAAATTAATTACAGTTTACTAACTGTGTGAATATATGTATTCAATTCTCTGCATTGGTGTTAAAATCTTAGCAAAGTAATGTTTGCATTTATATGCTCATATTACATATTATTTATAAAAAATATATATCCCAACTATATGATGGTATGCTAATTTTAAAATCTGATAAAGAGCACATTTAAAAAATCTTACATTCTCTATATATCACTGGTAATTTTTGAACCATTTTTTGATTAGTTTCAGCAATTTCATTTTTCTTGAACCAAAGCTTAAATTCAAAGGACCTTATAATTAATATAAAAATTATTTCACATCAAACATTATAATTAATTTGACATCAAATATTATTGTTATTGAATAAAATGCTTTAAATATCAAGGAAGATTTTTCTAATGTTAGTTAAAACTTTCAATTGAGTTATTATACTTCAGTTTTTTAATAAATTACCAGACAGAATAAAAATATGTAGTAGTTTATTTTACATTTTTAAATTTTATATTGTTACCATGTGTAATGAATATTGAAGTTTTTATAATGCTTATTTTCCTTCATATACCAGAACAGAAAGATATATTATTTTCTGTTTGAAAATATAGATATTTTGTATTTGTCAATTATGAGCATGTTATTAAATAAATTTATCTTCAAAAGTCTTATTAAAATTTGAAAAAATTTTTTAAAAATTATTTATTTATATTTTATTGTGTATATATTAATAATAAAAATTTTTGGTTCAACAGTGTTGTCTTCATTTTCCATTTCATGGTTTATCACAACTTATGAAATTAACTTAATTACATTATTTTTCATTATTACACTCTAGTGCATGTATTATTTCAAATTTCTAAGTATATATTAAATATAAATACTAAAATTATAATTTTCCCTTATTGAATAACTTTTATTAGAAAATTAAATATAAATGTATAATAAAAATTATTGAAACTACTATATCTGTTGCATTTCTCAATCTATAAAACAAGAATTAAAATAATTTAATGAATTTTTTAATGTGTAAAAGTTATAATAAAACATTAAAAGGGTGCAATTTTTACTCTATTTTGTTGCACATATTATAATTTAATGGCATAATGTAAGCCAATAATAGTAGTATTGAAATGAAAAGTTTATGTAAGGAAACTTAAGTTGTATATATATGCATTTATCTATAAATCGCATATTTGTTTTAATGAAAATCTAATACATGAAACAAAATTTAGACCTGGTATTTGAAGAATTCTTAATAAATATAGCTCTCAGAGTTAAAAAAAAACAAAATATATTTCACAAAGTTCACTTTACAATCCCTCAATGCATCTGCTGTCTTATACTAGTTTCGCTATTCCCCTCAACTACTACTCTGACGTCACGAAATCAGCGCGCAGGCCTTGTATCTAGGGGGTGTTGGTCTTTTGCGGCATTGGGAATCGAACCCCCACTCTTCATGATGGAAGATCGATACCCTAACCACTAGGCTACCACGGCAGTATTTCAAGCTTTAAATGCTTGGAAGTGTTATTTTTTGAGATTGATGAGTAATGATTATGAATTCAATATAGGGAATTCTTATTTGTGATTTAGAGAGCCACTTTCAAAAAATTATTTTTATAGTTTTGGATGCAAGAGTTAAGAAATTATTGATGCACATTAATTTTCCAGTTTTATGTTCTATCATTTTCATTTACCCAAATTTTCTCATCAAATGAAAACTTTAATATATACGAACAGAATATACTTTAATATATTTGTGATATATTTTATAGATACGAACAGAATAATCTTATATAACATCCCAATTATATAAGATTATTCTGTTCATATCTATTTTTATAACGTATATGAAGTTAAATATATTTACTCTTTAAACATAACTTAATATTTCCTTATCAGAGCAAAGATTTTATCATTTTTAAGATCGCAAAATGTTTTACTTTTCTGTTCAAGAAAGGTATTTATTTGTACATTTTCTCTTGAATATATACATAAAATACTTGGTTTTACATTTATTTAAATACAAAATTTAATATTAATACACAAACTGTAAAATTCTCTGTAATGGAAATTCACTTCAACACAATATAAACTAATTTCAACAATCTATTACAAATAGGTCAAAAATAAAATTAATTTTAATATGTAATAAATCATGGAAATTATTGTATCAAAATTAATTATTACATAAATATTATTCAGTTTCACATATAAAAAATAATTTTTCATAACCTCAATCTCGCTACGCAAATAAACAGTCGAAATATAAAAGAATAATCAAAAAAATTTAAATTTTATTGAAATATTGAAATTATTTACAGACATTTTCTATTTTTCAATTTATAAAAAAAATTCTTACAATAAAAAAATATATAATCTACATTGATGCTTATCATTAAGATTAGTTTTTACGAAATCTGCTCCTTTTAAATAAACCTTTAGATACTAAATTTTTTTGAAAATACTAACATATTCATTGTCAGGCTTAACATATTAATTCTAGAAGCAAAAAAGAAATCAAATTAAAAGCTGACACATGTCAAAAATATACAAAAGAAAATTATCATCAAAATATTTTAGGGAGACTACAGGTTTTTAATTATCATAATAATCATAGGTTATCATTAATATTATGGATTCAACATAAAAAACAATGAATAAACTAAAGTACAATTTCTCACTAAAATTAATTCATTATTTAAAGCAGATTATTGTTTGCGATCCTCATTCTGACTTGATTTTACAAACACAAAATAAAGTGAAAGAGTTAAATAAGTGGATATTTTAAAGGTAATTAGTAATAGCTAATTCAGGAGTGTAAATAAATATACGGAAAAGGTAAATAAAATGATTTTTAAATATAGCCGCCACGCATGCGTAAACCTATTAATGTCTATACATGATTCTACTGTTCTTCACTCTCTATTCCGATTAGCGTTCGACCGGAACGCGTAAACAAAACAAATGTTGAATACACTGATGAGGACGATGAGTTCGTGTCCCAAATAGCAAGAAATAAAAGAAAATATCAAAGAATTAGAACCAGTAATACAAATTATGAAACGGAAACCTCCAATAGATATGATTCTCTTGAATCAGATACAGCAGATCAGTAGATAATAGATTAGATATTAATAGTAAAAATATCCTTAAATAATGATAATAATAGTAATAATATGCAGACTGAAGTACCAAAACCACCCGCAGTTTGTGTAAAGACTAGTAAGAAAATGGGAGAATTTATGAAATACATTAACGAGAAAAATTAAACTTCACAGTTAAAGAAGGCCAATTTTTAAAATTATATATTAATACGCCTCATGAACATAGAATTTTGATAAAATTTCTTGACGATGAAAAAATACCGTATTGGATCATAAATCCAATGTCAGCTAAACTTTATAAAATTGTTGCCCATAGATACCGAAACAACAGAAATTGAAAACGAATTAAAATCTTATGATCTTAACATCTTAAAAGTTGCTCAACTAATTACAGGGGGGATAGGAGTAAAACTATGCTTCTATTCCAAGTACAAATAGAAAAAACAGATGACTTTATTATAGTTCATGATATGATTCATGATTAAAGTTCATGACATTCGGTAACACAATGCCATAACAGCCAAATGTTCGGACATGGAAGCACAAATTGTAGAATGACACCCAGGTGTGTTAAATGTGTTGCCAACCACAATACATCTAAATGTGATAAAAGTGAACAAAATGTTCGGACATGGAAGCACAAGTTGTAAAATGACACTCAGGTGTGTTAAATGTGGTGCCAACCACCATACATCTAAATGTGATAAAAGCGAACAAAATAAAAAAATTGAGAATCCGAAATGCTATAAGTGTGGAGGTCCACACCTCGCAAGTTATAGAGGGTGCCCTGGCAGCAAAACCAAAAAAATCTAAACAAAGGGGCCCAACCCCCAATAGAAACAAACAAAACTTTAGCGAAAATGCTTCTTAACCAAATAAAAACTATAGTAACAATGTACTATCATTTGCATCTGTTGTCAGAAATGAAGACAATTTTCCAAGTCTCCCCTGATACCAAATAAATGAACAAACAGACAGAACGGAAGATACAAATAAAATAAATAATACAATATCTCAGATTATGCAGCTGACATTATGAAAATATTTAAAATTCTCGCCGAGGACCGAAACCTACTAAACTTAATAAAATTAATGGCAGATAATTTACACAGAATCAAAGAGTATACAGAACCAGCTAATAAATTCTTTGTACTAATAGAACTATTTAACGAGAAATCCATGATAAAATACTAAATGATTATGCAATTTACATAAAATAATTAAATTAATTAAGTCGAAATAATATAGACCAAAATAGTAGCAACTGCTGTACATATGCACATAAATTAACCGAATCTTTAAACTTTTAATTGCTAATATAATGTTTGTTATTATAAAATATTAAATTTATAACCTGCTTTGGATGGTTGGTAGCGAATGATTTTGCATAGCATAAGATCAGGGTTCGATACCAAATCCAGATAAAGACAGAAATGTAATTATATAAGTTATTATTGGATAAACTAGTAAAATAGATAGATTTAAATGTTTATATAAAACAAAATTAATAGTCATATGTTAAAATATATATATAATAATATATGATAAATAAATTTAAAAAATTATGCATATAAAACATAATTTTTGAGAAAAAACTTTTGAAATAAATATATAAATGTAACATAAAGATATAAACGTAATTTAATAGCAATTATATTTCTTAACAGAATCTGAAGTGAATCACAATACTGTCAGCCTATGTAATGAGGAATTTTGCCGATAGATGGCTCCACAACTATCGCCTCTAAACATAAGCAGTCAAATGTAAGAAAACTACTGATTGTATGTATATAAATAAATATTGCATAAATTTATTAACAAGAACTGTTTCTGAACTAATACTGTAAGTATTTATATTGTTATAAATAGAGTCAGCAAGGAAATTATGTAAACAAGAAACTTAATTATTGAATTTGTATTTATGGGGACTGTAAAATTAATTAAATCAAAGAATATATTCATAGAAGAAATATCTTCTAGAAATCATGTAAACCAGAACATAGCATATGCTGTAATACTGATATTGTAATAATACTAACACCCGTCTGAGTACGGAAATGTGCATTTGTAATGAATGAGAAAATCTTTTGCTTCTTTAATAAAGAGGAACATAATACTGAGATATATGTATAGTGAAATACCGGATCTCAGCCACATCAAGAACTTCAGCAGAGTAGGGTTCCCCAACTCAATATGATAAATGATTTAGTTATCATACCAAATTAAATTAAAATTTTTAACAAATTAAGAATAAGATTAGTAGTCCCCCCAATCTTTCTATTAAGAGGTGCGTGCCCTTTGGCTCAGGTACTCTGCTGATACAGCAAACCCTCGTCTATTGTTCTTTACTCTCAATATGTATATGTATTATATAAAGGTTTATTTTTGTGAGTTAAAATCTTAACAGTGAACATACATATTTAGCTACAGCTTTATAAAAAATTAAATAACAAAAATATATGTATTTTTTTCTTAAATTTCAGAAAAATTGCAGATGATAAAATACATATATTGATAAAAAAATATAATCTTTCTGCTTTATTTTAGCGTTAACAACCATACAAAATATCTGTAATTTTTTAGTTCAAGTTAAATTTGACACAATTATTGTGATAATAATATATACTTAAGTATTTAATAAAATAAACAAAATTATTTTCTTAGATATAATTAAAAATTTGCTTAATATTATTTGTCAGAATTTTTGTATTACTTTATATTAATAGATTTATTTAATCACACGTATAAAAGATTTATTATTTAAGAAATAAAAATATAGAGAAAACTCATAAAATGTACGCCTAGGAATTTTCGACTATTAAAATATTTTACATCTAAGAAAATATGCAATGAATGAACTTCATTATTCATATTTCATATTGTTAAATTTTGCGTCAATTATAATTCTGTTTTGATAAAAAAAATGCATAAAATTATGCCCTAAATATATTTCAAAGCAGGAAATTTAATCTTCAAGACCAGGTTAATCTAACTAGGGAATTTAATCTTCACACACACACAATGATGCTGATTAAAATATTACATAATTTACATAACTTGTAAAGCTAGTTGTAAATAATAGTTTTGTTTGAGATTTTTATCTATTCAAGCAAACATTTCATTTCTTTGCCAACTGTTGCTATAGTCAATAGTTCTTGAAAAATACCACAATTTAAATATGGGTTAAAAACTTGCTGACCTAATATTCACCTAGGTTCATTTCGCAAAGTTACATTAGTGTTATGTCATTTCTATGTTAGGATTAATTTATGTATTAATTAACAACGTTCCATAGAAAGCATGTAACCGATTAATTTTCTATCATTTGCATTTAAAACCACAATGCATCCAAGGATTTATCTTATCTTTAAATCACCCTTCCTTTGTCTTTTTTATTTTAGTATCCCAGTTCCATCGTTCAAGTTTCATGTTAGTATTTACTTTCAGTCCTAAGGAATATAGCAGTGTGGCTATTGCTGAGTCCTGTTACTATAAATAGAAGTTTTGGAAACATTCCTCAAAATATTTAACTTTCTCCTTATAGCTAAAATTTAAAAAAAGTATTTAAAAATGTGCAGGAATGTGTTGATATTTGGTTATATCTGTATAGTAACCAATTCTTTTGATAAAGTCTAGAAACTCCATATTTAATTTTATTTTTCATATAAACAGTCGATATAAATTTTACATGCCCTGTGCAAAGCAAATGGTTTTTAACATTCCGAAATATACTTGAAAAGGCAAAGGCATTATGAAAAAGCATGATCATAAGGACTGTGATAGCCTAGTGGTTAGGGTATCGGTCTTCTACCCGGAAGATCTGAATTCGATTCCCAATGCCCACCGAGTACATGCGATGTACGTGTACATATATCTGTTGAATCAAAAGTTCTGCGGTGTCGGTCGTTGAGTAGTTATTTGGGGTGTAATGGTCTGGAGAAATTTTCCTGCCGCTTCAGATCAAAGACAATACTGAGGGAGTTGATCCTTTGTTGTAGCCATCTGTTGCAGGAGTCTTAGACCATCAACGTACTTTTACCTTCATGGTGCTCTGGTTAAATCAAAGACTCACCCTTCTGACTAAATTTCATAGCCATGGGCTGGAGAGCTTGGCTTGTCCAAGTGTCATAAATAACAACAAGGCATGATTGTCATCAGACAATGATAGCCTTGACTTTAAACAGGAATATTTTTTAATCTCTGGAAAAATTAATTTTAATCTCTGGAATATTTTTTAATTTCTGGCCTATATAAAGAGACTAGGAGTTAACACAAATTTCCTTATCATATATGGAGGTCTTCACGTTTGTTTTATTTGTTTTATTAGTTACAATACATTTTAATTATTTTTTCTTCTGGCTTAATATAATATAAAACACTTCTATGGCGGAAAAATTGCATAGAAAATGCTTCTTCTTTAAGAACTATTTACATTTTTCTTTATTAAATACCTCATATTTTTCAATTTTTGAACTTGAATTTCACTTGAAAAAAAGTTAATCTGGATAAACAATAGAAATGTTTAAGCAATTTATTTCATAAACTGAATACATACAAAATGTACACTCACACATATATGTATCTGGAAAATTGTTATAATCCGCATAGTTAAAAGTTTACATATAATTAAACTTTTAACTTTTCAGAGTTTAAGAATTTTATTTATTTATTTATTTTGCTGATTTTTTGCTTGTGACTTATTATATAAATTTTTATGTCCATTGACCTGGGATAAAAAGGATCAATTATGTCTGGAGAGTCAAAATAAAAGTAAACAAAGAACAGTCAAAATAAAAACCATTCAACTTATTTTTCATTTGTGCTTCCCAAAAATATCCTCTTTAAAACTTTGTTCAGTTTTAATACCTTTCGAGGAACAAATGGCAAACCAACAAAAGTTCCGTTCACAAATATGTAATTGTCCTTGAATATGATAATAAAATATATGAATTTTATTTATACCCTTAATTTCTTTTGTTTTTCTATCATTTGCGAAAAAATGAATGTAGATTTTTCTCCATTATCACTTGGGTGGATTTTTTTAACCCTAAAGTGGTTGTTTCTTTCATTCCAGTTGAGATCATAATTATGCCACTTTGTTACAATTTTCAATGCTTGAAAATATCGATGACGTCAGATAACGTTTCATCTACGTCACACATTATTAATTACGACATCGTATTGAGTGGTATCTGAAATACGTTTTCTCGAGGAATTTGCTGCTTGCCTTTAAATCGCATTGAATTTCGGGTTGTTTGCGCGAATGGCAGCAAACAAGGCGCAATTGATAATTGACTGCTGTTGTCAAATTTCATCTTGTTAATAAATCTATTTCTTATTTAAAGACCAAAGTATCGGTTTGAGAATCAATTTTACATTGATTCAAGCCATTATTACATTGAAAATAAAACTGAAAAGAAAACAAAATGAAAAAGACAAGACAAAATTACCACTTTTATTGTTAATTTAAATCGGCGAGGATGATTTACATTTCTTCTATTATGTATTTCAGCATTTGTCAGCACAAAAATACCTTCAGTTTTTATATTAAAATAAAATATATTTTCCTAAATTTTGACATATATTCCTCAATTTCGAAATATCGTAGAGGTCAATTTGCGAAATATAGCAAATTATCTTCTACAAGATGTCAAAATGCTGTCAATTAAGTTTTTCTCTTCTATCTCCAAACAGCTATTTTTCAAAACACTTTGAAGTATAGTAATACTTTCTAAATATTCTTTTCCTTTTAATGAAAGTTATTGATACTTTGAAGATTATTAACTTTTCTGTATTTAGAGAAAATACAGAATAGTTAATAATCCCAATTACTTTTTTGCGTTGAATTAATCAAGTTTTAAATCGGTTTTCCCTGTCACAAGGTCATAATTTTTTTCGAAACCTTGAAAAAACTTTAACGAGTTACAAGATTTAGGATTCGCTTTACTCAATTTTTTATTTTCAAATTGCTTGCAACAGCTTCTTGGGTTATTTTTGTTAAGTGATTTGTGCATTTCAATAATTTTTTTTTTGAAATTGTAAAAAAACTGAAGTATAGTATCTTGTTTGGTAGGAATCCTTTCGACAAATAATTTACTCTCTTCCCAACATTTAATTTGGCAGCAACTAAATTCAGTTGTTCAATATTAGCGTTAGTATTAAATAATACGCTTTTGGAATGCAAAGCTAAAGGCTCTAAAATTTTTATTATTTTATGTAAAATACCATCATTTTTAAGAAGCTGAAAATCATTTTTTCGCCAAAATTTTTACAAATTTACTCTTTGCATATTCCAAATACATTATTTGGGATGTTTATTAAGCCTATTTTTAAGTTATCTACTTCATTTTTCGAAGGGCAGCAGTTCTTTTTGCCAATGGTTGACACTGGCTACCGCATCTTTTCTGATTCTCAAAATATTTTTCCCTAACAGTTTCCTATATTAACAGATTCATAGATTTTTCTCCCCTTCTTTTAATTTATTCCACAAATTTCTTCTTCATATATATATATATATATATATATATATATATATATATATATATATATATATATATATATATATATATATATATATATATATATATATATGTATGTATATTATAACATGCCCGTTATTGCAGATTACATTCATAACCTGAAGAGTTTCAAAAGCGTCCGATGGACTTTTATTGTGTCAAAGAGATTGATTTCCCAAATGGTACTACGGAACTAACTGGTACCAGAGAAGAATCATGAGAAGTAGTTTGTGATACAGTAGTGATGGTAAAAAATTATTAATCTTCATTAGCCAATTGAATAATTCAGGCCTAACTAACAGATGAAGGTTAGTTCCTTTATCTTCCATCCAGCTGCTCAGCCGATGTTATTGCAAATGATTTAGAGAAAGAATTTATTTTTCATGACTAACTTAAAGTTGATCTAAGTTAAGAACTCAAAAAGAAAAGGTTAGTTCTTTGGGAAGTAGAATCAGTCAAATTAAAAGAAAAAATAGTTTTTACATATGAAATATAATTTCTAAATTCATGTTGCCTTTGTCTGTATTACCTGATAATAACGCAGAACGTTAAAAGCAAATGAAATTTAGTGAAGAATTGAAACTAATTTATAAAAATCACACAAAATATATTCAATTAAAATGTAAATTTTTTAATTTAACCATTACAAGAAAAGTACATTACTAATAAAAAGCTACTAATCGAAGAGATACCTCAGTTGCAAAAAAATAAATCATATTTATTTGATATAATTTATTAAAGTGTGTATAGTAGAAACTCTGAATAAAAGTAAAATTAAAGGAGATTGCATTTTAATGCCTACAAAGACCAATGCCCATTACAATTTTTCATTGAAAAAGTATACATCGTAGTAATATAAGATCTGATGAAGATAATTATAACTTAGGTTTTCGTCAAAAGTCGTACTTCACTTCTTCAAAGTGGCCGTATTATATAAACAACAATTGGAAGAGAGAGAGCAACCTAAATATTCCTACTTTAAGATTTGGTAGTATGCTAAAAGAGAGAAAAATTAGGTTAGACTAAATATAAAATTATTATAACGAACACAACCAATGCGTCAACGCAAAATAATGGATGGAAAAGAATGCGAAGGTTATCAAATGTCTAAAAACAAACCTGAAATAAAGTTAGAACAGATCGCAATAAGCATTTGAATTCTTTATTATCGATATTTGTAGTTGAGTGCTTTCATAAAGAGAAAATTAAGGCAGCATAAAAAAACTTTCAAACCACCTACCACAAATGTGCCATAACAAAATATAGTAGTTCAATTATTGGAAAACAATTTTATAGTCAGACGAATCAGCACTCATCCTTTCCTCCACATAACGGGAATATTGCATGCTTAGAAGAAACTTATTCAAGTGTTTGATTGGTATAGTTGGAAAAGTACAATGACAAACATCGTGAAGGATATGTTAAGGTTTAAAAAGCCATATCTGGCTTTATGATGGTCCAACTATAATTCTAAAATTAGATCTCACTGAAAACTGAATTCTCAATGAACCTGGTTCATCTCATGATGAAAATTTTTCTGCATAAAATGGAATTTTCTATGCCATAACGAGTTTTCCTATTGATAATACTGGACTCGTTCAATTACAGTGACTAACACGATAGTTAAATGAAAATGTACCTTAGATCACACTATCATGATGTTGTTAGTGATCGAAATATTATGATCTAATTTAGTGTCATCAGTTTGCCAATAGTATCATCGGTATGTATTCCGTAATGTTCATAATCTCTATTCAGAATGAAGTGTTCCTTTAAACAATACTTATTAATATCCTTGCCTATTCTACGAAAATATTCTTTCTTTAGTTAGATTCAAGATCTTTTATATATTGGGACTGAGAAGCAGTAATGTCTTCACGATCATTTTGCGAATACTTATTTTAACTTGAATTCTTTAAAAAATAAGTAATTATTACTTCTACTGAAATTAAAAGTATCAAAAAGTATTCATAACTTGCAATTTTGTTGTTGCAAAGTATTGTAACTTTTATTCTACTTTCAGATTTTGATCACCAAAGCAAAAGAAGAAAAGTGTATCAGTATCCTATGAATATTTTTCCTGAAAGTGGAAACGTTGGATTGGTGGAAGATCAATTACAAAGAATCCTAAAGTCTTAACTTTTTAACAATTAGTTCATAAGTGTCCTCAGTTTAATGTTTAAAATTCTAAACATTGTAAGTGTTTATAGAGTCTATTTTTTGTTGCAATTTTGTCTTGTCATGTAATATTATCTTACTGTAACATACTTATAAAATTGTACTATATTATGTCACTATTCAGTTATTCAATTTTTTCATGAAAATTGATTGGATAGTATATAATCCGAGATTATAAACTTAAGACTCAATATTCTCTGTGTTTGGACGTATTAAGATAATTATACTTAAATACTTGTAGCAAGTTTGCTTTTAGTGCTTAAATTACTGTATTCTCAGCAATGAAAGTTAAGCATAATTGTTTGATTAAATAAAAAATTAAACAGAATAAAAGGAAATTAATGGAAGTTTGCAATATAACCTTTAGAGGGTTAAGATAAATGTGAGTAGAATGCAGTTAAATATAATTAATCAAGAGCTAGTAGTAAACCTTTGCAACAAAAAATTAAATATTGGAAATTTATACTTGAAATCAAATGGTTGTTTGTAATAAATGCATCACAGGAAGCCGCATTCGTACTCTTGTTGTTGGTTTAAATTTTTCTATTTAACTTTGTTATTCGGAACATCATCGATTTCAATACATGCAGGGCTAATTAATAAACATGAAATATTGATGTAAACTCGTATCGTATTCAGAACTATCTTATCTATCAGTTTAATTTTTAAATATCCGGTCCTTTTTATAAAAACGAAAGTTTATGGAAAAATTACAAAAGAAAAGTATTATAGCAACTAATTTATATATTAAATTTATGTTACATTATAAAATCAAAATATTTTTGTTTTCATTGCATACTAAAATTTACTTTGATGATTCACAAATTCAAAGATGTATTGAATTACGCTTCTGGAGTAGTCAAAAATAGCATGCAATGCATATTTAATGGTAATGGGTAATGTTGATTGTAATTACCTTCATTGTGTTTCGGAGAGATTTTACAATATAATATTAGGAAAAAATGACATGGTTCTCTATAATTATGTCACGTATGTATACAAAAACATTTTAGATTACTCAAAAAAGATCACTTATTTTCTATGTGAAAATGTGGTACAGCTCGTATTTAATTAAATAGAAATAAACGAGCAAATTAATGCCTTGAAGATTATAATAGTAAAAATAATACAGTATATTATCTTTAAGAAACCTTAAGAATTGAATTTATCCAATATTGATTGTCACTTATTTCATTAAATACAGGTAAATTCAATTTTTAATAATTAAATTGGAATTAATTTATAGACAAGACTTCCATTGCAACTAATACTCAATCAATAAGCGTGTAAATACTTGCATGAAAATATCAATAAAAAACACAAGTAATTTATTTCGGCTTAAATTTAACGTACATTAATATGTACCTGCATTCACAACAAATTGGAAAATGTATGCATGGAGGGGTAGAAAATGAAAAATGAGGTGAAAATACATGGTTATCAATCCCTGGAAGGTTGGCTACTTGTGTCCGAATATTTTCGCATCGTTTTGGTAATAGTGGGTTGATTCTTTTGAAATTGGAAATTGTTAAAAATTCGAAGTTGGTTTGTGATGTGCGTACATAATTTATTCCTCCGAATCTTCGGTCTTTATTGTGTACCTCATTGTTTTCATTCTTAAAAATGAACATAACAAATTATTTAAATATAATATAATCATTTGCAGAAATGCTTAGTTTTAGTAAAACTTAATGTCTAATTAATATGTGGCTTCGTTTAAAAATAATTTATATCTTCTTAATTTAAAAACGTATTTCCATAACTCAAAACCTTATCAAATCTTATAGATTTAATGCAATTGAAAACATTAAATGTATATTTGTGTAATATCTTGTTTATACACATCCTAAATTTTCTAATAAAACTCCCCTCATAGGACTCACCCTTAGATGAGTACAGGTGTCCCAATCCGGAGGTACCCAGGGATAGAGATTCTGTTTTCCTCTCTTCACTTTTTAATACTTTCCTTATCATTTCCATCCCACGACGGCAAGCGAAGGAGCTCTCCATGAGTAGCTGCAGCCACTCTGTTTGCTAATGGACAGTCAAAGTCCACATGTATTGGCCGTTCGTGGCAACCCTTTGGACGAGTGGTACACATTGGTTTCCAGTGTAGCAATCGGTTGGTACCTAGCTACAGTCTTGGCTAGTCTGCTATGGATCAGACGAAGGGGTCACATTCTAGACTCGGTGAAGGGTGATCACTGTTCGTGGGAGGCATGGGTCTCGGCTAGCACTATGGTAAGCGCTGAAACTGGAAATTTCCAGAGTAGGTGGCTGCCATCCTTTGTAAGGCTCCGTGATGGGTGGTGCCGTCGAGCCGGAACAATTTATATTTAATGGCTTCTGATTCTTTATTCACTAAAAATCAAACCACTCCTTATTTATTGATAAAAATGACGCAAATGTTTCACAATGTATCACCATTTCTAATACAAAAATTTCTCTCATCTTCAATACGTGAATTACAAAATGTTGAAAACATACGATCTGGAGAATTTCTCGTACAAGTTGATACGAAACAAGCTTCAATAATCAATTTATAAAGCCCGGACACACACATACAGTTGAAACATCGTTTCATATAATTTTGAATGTGTCCTGGTGAGTTCTTTCAAACCAGTACTTCATACATATAACAGAAACCAAATTTTCGGAAGAACTACGTTAGGTTTGTACGTTGAAAAACACAAACCCTACAAAGGGGTTTGTGCTACTCATCGCATAAATATTCGATGTGATGGTGAACTTATCCCCACCCAACATATTTTAACTTTTGAAACAACAGTATTATACCAAATTATATAAAAGCAGGTTATATTAGTTACAAAGTTCATCCATACATTCCTAACACTCTAAGTTATTTTAAATGTCAGAGATATAGTCATTTTCAATAAACATATTGAAATACTGATTCTATATGTGGGAAATATGCACAACCTGGACACGAAACTAATGCTTGTACTTCAGATATTTTCAAATGCTGTAATGTTCTGGTTCACATGCTTTATATTCAAAATCGTATCTTCGATTGATACTAGAAAAAGAAAATTTAACCAAGATAAAACAGAAAATTAGTAAAAACAGACGTTATTCTCAAAGAAAATGGTGGAGGACATACGTTTCATTTATAAAAATTTCAATACCAAGCAAGGAATTGTGGCGAATAGTTAAAATATTTAGAGATGTACATGGAGAATTTTTTTATTCCCATTATGCACACCAAAAATACTACGTACTCTTCTGTTGATATAGCTAATGCCAGTTCAGACTCTTTTGCTAATGTGTCTTGTGAGGAATCATTTAGGCCTATGATTCTTAAAATTAAATCGATTGATAAAAAATCCCGTTAAGATAACTCAGTAGCAAACATATTCATAAAATTGTAACTCTAAAATTTTTGAATTAGAAAATGTTAAACTAAAAGCACAAAACACAAGTACAGTACTTGAAAGCATAATTTATGCTATGCTATGAATTTATGCTTAGTTTAAATTCTTTGTCAAATCTACTTCTGTTTAATAGAATGTGGAATGAACAAATTGATTCTAATTTGTGGAGAGGTGCAACTATTATTCCTATTTTAAAACCTATTAAACTATATTAATCCATTCCTTAGTTTTAAAAAAGACAAATTCAAACTCAGTTGTTTTACAACAACTATTTTTCTTTCATCGAGATCAGTATTCTTCGTACATAAATGTTTTTACAGATGGTTCTAAAAGAGTTGATAATATTGGATGTGCTGTATATTTTAAATACATCTCTGACAGTTACGACCTTAAAAATGTTTCATTAATGTATACTGTGGAAGCTACAGCTATTCATAAGGCACCAAAGCTTTATGTGACCACGAACATCATAAATTTTGCATTTATACTGAAAACAAAAGCGTCTTGGAAGCAATAAAAATATTGGAATAGATTATCATCCCGTAATTTCTCAATTTTATACCAGCTTGGAAACATTACGAAACCGAAATTATGAAATAATCTTTTGTTGGATACCTAGCCATATAGGTGTGGATGGAAACAATAAAGCAGCTGAAGCAGCAAGAACACATGTCTGTACTTGCAACAAGGTGTTCTTCTTTCCAAGTTAAGAAATTACTACAAAAAATTTAACTATTCCCAAAGGTAGGAGATATCTTCTCTTCTTCTTAGAGTTGGGTTTGTATGTCATTGGGCACCTCTGCTTTTATCAGCATTTTTTACTGTTAACTCCAAACCTAATGTTTCCTAGTTCCAGTTGCTCGGGTCATCCACTTTATTAATAAATTAAGAGTCCTTTAATGGAGTCTAGGTGTAACTCTCTAGTAGGGATGATGCCTAAAGAAGTTAATCTAGGGAGGAAAAAGGCCTCGCATTTGTAAGTGATATGCTTGACCGTTACCTCTTGCATGACATTTCCTAAAGATAGGGCTGAACCAGTACCATTTTATGGATGCGTTTTCTGAAATAATAGTGTCCAGTTATGAAGCCTACGATTATACTTACCTTCTGCCTAGAGCATCTTAGAATTTCAGAGGCAAACCTCGCTGATGATCCACAGATGATTCTGGTCAGAGTGTCCGTCATGCTAGCGATAGCTTCCTGATCTTCACAAGAAGAAGATGGTTTGGAGGTCACTTCTACCTTCTGTGAAGGATTTAATGCTGCCCCTTCATTAGATTGCCTCTGAGTTCCCTTGTCTTTTTCAGCAAGGTCTACTTCAGAAGCTTCACCAGCAAATGCAGAAAGGATTGTTATTTCTTGTGTCTTTTTAGCTACAAGATAACAATTAATAAGCTCAGGTAATATAACAGTACACCCAGCATTCCCTGAGTTACTGGTCAAGGCAAAAAAGCTCTAGAAGTTCACGAGGCAACTAGAGGCTCCGTTAAGACACCATTACCGCGGTGCCAAATAGCCGTAGGCACGTGTCGCATAACACCAGGATTTACAGGAGCTGGTTCGCGGCCTATGATTATATATTCAAGGCTATCCTGTAATTCCTACAGGACGTTCGGCGATCCACCACCTGCCGACGCGCCTGGTAGCTGCTCAGGCCTCAGGTAGGAGATATAGTATTTACAATCTATAAACAAATTATACATTCCATGATTAAAACTATAATTCCAAAAGTAATATGTTATTGTCGTCAACTGAATGTGTAATCTTGAGGGAAAAACCGAAAGTCATAAAGCGTACTTTTAACATAAGAAGTTAAAACGGATGATACCTAGGAAATATGAACAATAAAGAGTGTTATGCTAAGTACACAACCTTAAGGTACGCCCTTATTTTGAACAAATGGTCTAAACAAAATGGACCGAATGCGCACTTCGAATTTTCTTTTTTGTATTAAGTTTTGAATAAAAAGAGGTAAATTACAATGGAATTTGAAGCCATGTAATGCCCGGAGAATTCCATAGCACCAGGTTTTATCGTAGGCCTTCTAAATATCTAAAAATACTGATATAAGATGTCTCCTTAGAATGAAAGTGTTTCTAAATATCTTTTTTAAGTTAATATTGTTGTCTAGTGTAGATCTGAAATGGCAGAAAATACTTTGCTTCTACAGTATACACATATTATTTTTTGAGTAAAAAACAAGACTGTCATTTACCACGCGTGCAATTTCTTAGAAAGGCAGATTGTGAAGGATATAAGACAGTAATTTAAAGGGTCAATAAGATCTTTTTCTGGATTTAAGATGAGAATGCCAATAGCATCTTCTCACATAAAAAGGAAAATATTTTCTTGCCAGATCCTCTGCTGAATAGGAGCAGGATATTGATAAGAGAAACTGGTCTTAGTGCAGAGCATTTGATAAATATACCCATGTGAACCTGGACTATAAAATTATGGTTCTTAGATAGACACTTTTGCAGCTCATGCATGCATCTTCAAATTACGTAAATAAATCTATTTATCTAAAATTCATTAGTGTTTTTTTTAAATGCTTAGAAAATTTATTGTAATTTTTAGTATATCTTTAAGAACTTCAAATTATGATATTCTGTGGCCTGTTATAAATGTCTAACTCAATCGAAACGAAAATACTTATAAACTCTCACCAATTACAAATCATAACATTTATTTATAGTTTATAGAAATCCCTTCCTTGTATGTCAGACTACTCAAAATTTTTCTAAAAATCAACATAGTTATTTTTATAATACAATCTCCTATCTACATTGCTTCATATTTTTTCTTTACTAAAAAAATATGTTTTGTTTTCGTGTTTGTATTGGTTAGGGTGTATTGCGTTTGTCAAAAATGTTTTTTATAAATTTAATTTCCCAAATAAACTACAAATAAAAAGAAAAAATGTATAAAAATGCTCAAATTATTTCACTATATTTTTAGCACCATTAATAAAATCATATAATTTTATCAAATTAAGATTAATTAGTAACTGTATATCAAAAACATTTGAATAAAATATGAATTTGTTACCATGTGTTTAAAATTACTTAACCCTATTAACTGACACATAAAACAATAATATATACATTAATATATTTTTTCTTTAACTTAAAAATATGTTTTGTCATTTTTTTGTACTGGATAATGTATTATTTGTTGGATAGTTTATTATTAAGTTAATTTCCAAATAAACTAAAATTCAAAAGCAAAATAACTGTCTAGAAAAAGTTTATATTATTTTATTATATTTTCTATACCTTAATTACAAATATATAATTCATTGAAATTAAGATTTATACATAACTATTAATCTAAACACATTAGAATAAAATTAAAGTTTAAGCAACGTTCCTCCATGTGTTTGAAGATAGTTAACCCAATGAAGCAAGGCATAGAAAACTGCAAAAATAATTTTATATGTATAATTAAGAATGCAACTTTTATGGTCCAAAATAATAACTATATTATTAATTTAAGACTGACATTCTGAAATTTCAAATAAACACGTAAATCAATGTTTTCACTAAACTTTAAACACGCACGTAATTTTAATTGATTCTTTAAAATCATAAAAATTATAATTTTTAGTAAAGCGATAATAAAATTTCAAAAGGAAAATTTAGAATATAGATTTCTATTTAGGAATAAGTTAATTATTTTTTTGTTTATGAACTGTTTTTCATTGCTTATACGTAATTTCAGGATCATATATTTCATTTTACTATTGAGAATTGTTCATTTTATAAAAATCTCTATTATATATAATATTCAAAATCTAAAATACTTCCATTTAAATTTTAATTAATATTTATGTAGTGATAATAAAGCTTATTATAAAGAAATTTTTTCTTTTGTTGTTATTTTATAAGGAAAAACTTTTACCTATTATATATGCGTAAAGGATACTAAACATTTACTTTAAGAATTATGCAAGCGAATAAAGATGTTAAATCTTAAAAAATAACTGATATTAGAATTTTTTTTACAAAATGTTATAATAATTTATTATTAATATTTCTTTTGTCGATTATTTATTATTATAGTATTAATAATTTGAATTCTAATGAATTTAAAGTTATTAATCCGGTTATTGCAATTTTTTTTTTAACATAGCAATGATTATAATTTTTAAGTTTTTTAAGATTCATTGATGTATTTCAAGATTAATAAGGAAAATATTTTTTTAATTTTCTTATCTAATAATTTTATATGTATATATATATATATATATATATATATATATATATATATATATATATATATATATATATATATATATATATATATATATATATATATATATATATATATATATATATATATATATATATATATATATATATATATATATATATATATATATATATATATATATATATATATATATATATATATATATATATATATATATATTTAATACGAAATTGTTTTAAAATATACATGAATTATTAATTATAGTATAAATATGAAAACAATTTACACCAATCAAATAATAAATGATGATTTAATTTCTGTGAAAATAGAATGGATTAACATTTAAAAAAGGAATATTATCACAGATTATAGTCCAAGTTTCCTAGATTCTTTCAAATATACATACTTTTTATTAAAATTTAGAAAAAGAAATATCTTTACATATATTTTTAAATTAGCTACATACTTTCAATAATACAAAAGTATCACCAAAATTGTATATGATCAATCTTTTCTCAAATGTCCTAAATGTAAATGATTAATTTAGATTTTTGAACGAATTAAAATATATAAATGTTTCATTAAAAATTAGAAAATTTATCTTAACTTCTTGAAAAATAAATGGAGATAATTACATTTTACTAATAAAAGTAGAAACCAATTTTCTAAGTAATTATTAGTTAATTAGATCAATAAATTTTTAAAATAGTTTGAAAGTAATGGGTTATTGAATAATGCGTGGTATTTAATACAAAATCAACAATGCAAATTTTTAACTTCAAAATTTTGTTTTTGATTATTTTAAATATATATGTCATTCACGTCAATGTTTTAAAGTATTTTTTACATGATTATATCTACCACATTTTTTCTTAGCTATATATTTTGCAGGAGTAGATTGGATAAATAGCCAGTAATTTAACCTACATCACAATAGATCATATAAAACTATTAAAATTTACAGAAGAAATCAAACATTAAAAGTGCTTTAATGCACATCAGAGAGTACATAACCAAGAATTTGTTTATTGCGATTAATAAATTTCTATCTAACAATAAAATTATCATGGGTTTATTTTATATTTAAATACACGTTATTAAAATTAAAGCCTCTTCTAACTGGAATAAAAGATATGCAGAAATTGATCTTCGGCTTCATTCTGTAAATAAGCTTCCAACAAGGTCATACTAGGCTCCAACAAAACTTCATTGTTGCCTGTTAAGTATATTTCTTGCTCGGGAGGCAGATTCATTTGAAACCTATTAGGAAAGATTTACACATAAAATATCTCAATGATTTTATGCAAGTTCTAAAAAATATACACTGACTAATATTTAAACCGAAATTCATGTTTCGTGACATAAATAGCAATTGCAGTTCAAAACCTCTAACTCAATTAACAAATAGTTGCTGAAATTCACTATAAAAATTGTGGCTTTAAAACTTTGTTTTTCCTCCTCTAATTCAAAGATACTGTGAATAATCTGATAAATTTGTGTTTTGTTCTGATCTAAGTTTCAAAGTCTTTAATAAAGAATAAGATTGTCATATAGGAATAAATTGAATCCATCATTATTTAGATCAATGTTTTGAAAATTTTTTCCAATTAGTAGAGAAGTTAATACTTTGATTCTAATGAATGAACTTTTTTAAAACTACGCAGATCATAAAAAAAAGAAAATAAAATAAAAAAAACAATCAAAAAGTTCTTAGTAACTTATTATATTAACTTAAGCTATGATAGTGTTTCAAATAATTTAAAGAATAAAGATTCCATGCCTTTTGATATTATATATCAGATACTCTAACAGTTGAATGCTGTTTAATTCATTTAAACTTCCAATTTTGATTTTTCTAGTTATAAGCGTTTTCATATAGTGCAAGGGAGAAAACCATAAAACTGTCTGAATTTCATTCCTATGGAAGAGCATGCAAATATTAGATTTGTAAGTCTCGCCTTAATAATGGCCAATTAAACCACAACATTTTAGTCCAATTACTATAATACTACTTCTCGGCAAGATGAAGCTCTATTATATTTATCATACAGTTTTTTAATTAGCACACTGAAGTGGAAATGATAAACAACTATAAATATCACCTCAAAAACTCCACAAGGTCAAGCGACGTAAAAAAAATACTAAGCTATTGCTAAATTGGCTTATTAAATAACTAAGATTAAAGTAATCCAAACACAAATAAACAAAAAAAATAGGCCAAGATATTCAAGAATTACAGCAACATCTAAAATTGAGTTTATCATAATTGTGAAGTGGATATATTTTCATTCTCTAAATACAGATATACAAAATTTAGCTTTAATGAGTAAAAACTGCTGTTTTCTTTAGAAAGAAATTACTTTTTAGAATTTACAGTTCTTGTGACAAACAGATTACTGCGATTTAAGAAAATATATTCTAATGCCACAAACTTAACTTACCTCAGGATTTTTTAAAGATCCAAGACGTGCAACGTGTACGGAGCTAAGATCTTGGACCGTTTCATAATGGGCAGTTTCTTTTCTCTTGGACATTTCTGGATGTTAATCTAAAGGAGAAACAAAAGAAGTGAAAACCTATAATAAAAGTAACTAATGTTCAAATATCATAATAATTATTTACAACATAAAGAGATTAATTTTTCTTGCTTATAAGTGAAATGCTTAATATGCTATATATGTATATATATATATATATATATATATATATATATATATATATATATATATATATATATATATATATATATATATATATATATATGCAGTTAAATGATAATTTAACCAATGATAATGTAAAATAAATCATAATCATTAAAACTATGATGGTGCTTCAACATTAGATATAATTTGCATAGCTGAAAAATAATTGATAAATTGATTTAAAAATTATATTTGGTATAGATTTAAATGTTGTTTTTAAGTCAGAAATATTGTTGAATATTTTCAAGTAAAAGTATTACTGTACTTCTTAAATTGATCTTAAATTAATTTCAAATACCAGATTAGAGTTATATAATTTTTGCAAAAAAATTTAAAGCTTATTAATTTAACTTAATTTAACAATAAGTTGAAAAGTATTAATAATTTATTCTTATCTTATTATTATATTCATTTTAAACTCAAGAAATCAAAAACAAAAGACTTACGAGTATATAAAATCGAAATAGCTGATTAATTCCAAGAGCTTCAGCGACAGTTGTAGCTGGAATATAAAAATGAAATTATGTGCTTATTTAATTATTAACTTAAATTAAGGATAAAAATGAAAATTTTGTGTAAACTAAAATCACAATTTTGAAATGAAAAGTAATATTATATAATTAAAGTATTCTTGAAAATTAACAAAAATATTTACATTTTATTACCAAATTTTTAAGTATTCATAAAGAAAGAAAGAGAGAGAAGGTTTTCTAGCACATGCGCCATATGTTCGCTTATATATCTTATGCACTTAACAATAAATTGTAAACAAACTTATATAAAATTAAATATGAACAATATACATTAATTTATTTAAAATCACAATTTATGTCAATAGTTATTTGGATTGCACTGAATTTTTTCAAGTGTAATTAAAATTAATATGTATTCAACATATAATTACTTTTTAAGGCATTTTATTTAATTAATGCTATTCTTACAAAAAAAATTAAATTTGTGTATTTTATGTGAAAAATTTCAATACTTAATTTTTTACTAAATTTACAGAAAAAATATTTCTGGATATTTTAAATATTGTGTATCAATAACTTTAATTCCCTTTAATTACAAAACAAGCATGAATTACTAAATCTCAAAATCAGATATCTTTTTAACAGAGTGAAAAAACCACTTTTTCATTTAAGAAGTAATTTGTTACATTGCACTTGCTTTGTAGTATAATTAATGTTTTGTACTTACAACTCTCCTCGGAATCACTATATGAAATCTCTTCCGATTCGGTCCCTGAAGATGAATCCTCTATTTCTGGATGAATTCTTGAAGATTCTTGACACTCGCCCCAAGAAATTGATTCCTCAGTTTCTGAAGTTATATTTGAAGATTCTGGAGACTCGTCCCACGAAAGTGATTTCTTGATTTTAAAATAAGTGCTGGAAGGCTTAATCGAATTATCACACGAGAATGTTTCCCCAATTTCTTCCTCAGTGAGTGAGCGAGGTGTTTTTTCTTGGCCCAAATACCAAAAGAAGAAATACTGTCCCGACCGAGTGTTTAAAATTCTATCAAAACAGAATAAAGATATAAAGTATTCATTATAAAATTGGCAAACACAGGTTTATTGCAGTAAATGTATAATTTTGAATCTTGTTTTTAAAAAAAATTTGGAACCCAGAAAAGGCAATAAAGGCAGTGTAGAACTCCGTTCTGTGAAAAAAAGTCAACAGGTATCAGGGACTGATAGGAAATGGGTGGCGGGTTAACACTGTTAACCCCCACCCATTTCCTATAAGTCCACTTAGAGATGGCAAAAGCAGTTACTTTTGGATAACTAATTATCAATGTTACGTTCCAATGAAATAACATGTTCTAAAAAGCGTTATCAAATAACTGCTTTTTTGAAAAGTTATTCCAAGAAATCCGTTCCCTTTGGCTTTCTTCGAAATACTATGGAGCGAAAGGAAGCTTTCGTGGGGTGACAAAACTAGTTTTCTGAGGAAATGAGGTGTAGGGTGAATTTTAGTGACTGAGCATCGAAAATCACTTACTGAAAGATATTTTAATGATTTTTGTTATATTCTTTAATCAATATTTTAGGAATTTCCTACTTTATTATACGGAAGTTCAACATTTAAATCTAGACTGATTTTCATTTACTTATTTTTTAAAATAATTGCAATGGATTAAATTAGATTTATAATTTTTTTTTACTGTCAATTGATTTTTCTCAGTTAAAAATTCGTAAGTAATGTGTATATACATAATTTGTTTCCCAATGATGTTAACTGCTTATTAATATATTTTATTAATGTTTAAAATATATCTAAATTTGAATTTTTTTAAACCAAACATAATTCAGTATCTCACAAAATGAATTTAATTTATTCCTCAATATAATTTCTATAATAAATTCTTACAAATTATAACTGATGTTTCTATTGCACTAATGATTACAATTGAGTATATAACTTATGCTCGAATAAATCTTAAAATATATCTTCTTGGAAAAAGTTTTTCTTTAATTAGACACAATATAATTAGAAAGTTGAATTTTGATCAAAATTTCTAAATTTTATTATTTTATCAACTTATAAATATAACCATGCTATTAATCAATACCCAAAGGGCACCATCCATCATTGTTAATGGTAACATATGTTACAATTAAAAATGATGGATATTGGTAGATGGATGGACTGTGGGTTCGGTACTGATATCAGTGCCGAACCCAAAGTTTTCAAATAGTGAAATCATATTAATGATAATTCAACCAGCAATGTACACTAAACTAGTTTATATTTAATAATTAATTATGTTTTACTATTTCATATAAATTTCTTTTTCAATATTCAGCATTTTAATCGAATTTAATTTTCATATAAATCATCTGTGTAATAAAAGGAAAATTGGATATGTACAGATGCCATTTACTATAAAATTACATATTTATGAACATGAATAGAAAATAATATTTTTTTTAAAAATAAAGAATTGTATATGTAAACCAGAATATTTAGTACCTACGAGAAAATATTCGAATATAGGAATTTGCCTTTCTGATAAATTATAGTATTTTACTTCATATACATGATTTTACTGTTCTATATGCCTCAATTGTGTATTTATCTTAAATATTTTTACTAGATGAAATTACTCCTCATAGGGAAGTAAAAATAAGAGAGCTATGTGGTATTAATAAAATGAATTTAAAGTACTAACAATTAAACAGTATTTTAAAATAAAAATGTTTGAAAATTACTTCTGAAAAATAGATAAACGTATTACTACAATAAATAATTCAGATGCAGTTTTTTATTATCGACACTATACATAAATTTATAGTTTTTAAAAATATTTGTATATAAAAATTTTTTGCTTGCTCTAATTCTTTTAAATATTCTTTTCTTTCGCGTGACATATGGTATAAATTCACTATCTTCTTCAGTATCATTACAGGCTGGGGGTACAAGTCTTCTTGGTCGTGCTCCAGTGGAGCTATCAATCACTTTGACAGGTGCAGCTGTTGCTGCGTTTCTACTGATTTTTATAACGGGGGGATTTCAGGCACTTTAAATACGTTTTTATTCGAAGTATTATTTTTTGTATTAGCATTTTCTATATTTATACCATTACTGTGGTAGAGGGTTTATCATTCGTATTATCATTTCGTACATTATTAATATTTATTTCATCAGTATTAATAATGACATTATTAACATTTTGCGTTTTTTCATTGCAATTCAGTTGTTAATCATTAATATCAGTCGAAGGATTATTTTTAGTATAAGATGGCATATCAGTGGACATATCATCATTATTATAAACAATTTTAGCAAAATTGTTACTAGGTACATTTATATTACTATTTTTAGAACTATTATTTACATTTTTATTATTAATATTAGCACATTTATTAATATTAGAGTCATTTATATCACATTTCATTGAATTATTATTACTATTATTGTCATCAACAATACATTTAGCAGAATTATTATTTTTACTTTCAGACTTATTCTTAGCTTTTAATGATTTGTTAGAGACATTATTAATTTTATCATAGAAATCAACATTATTAGGCAATGAATCACAATTAAGAAAAATGTGAGGAACTCACCTGTGTAATGCAGTATTTCGGCACATGTTCTGCCTAAATTTACTTCTAAATCCTTGGGTAGAGGTTTTCCTTTGAAGGCATATTTCCTTGCACTAATATTTAGATTTTGCAGTCTTTGTATTAAGTTCGCAAATATTAACTCACGTTGTGGATTTATGATAGCCTCCTCTATTTCTTCATTTAATTGGGCTGTAATTTCGTCCGGTATCGGCACCCCAGTATGGCTACATCATCCAATATACTGGCAAATGGAATGGCAAAGTTTTTGCTGATGTATTCAGGATCAAGATCTCAGGCAAATGTTGGCTTGTTTGTGATCATTTCAACTTCAGCATCTATATCCATTGCACTGGAATAATCAGTATTGGACTCCATAGAGAAACTGGAATCCAATTTCAAAACTTTATCGCAATTTGGTTTTTTTTATTACATCGAACACATTTTCCACATTAGGTACACAATTTAAGGAATTATCCAAGGTTGTAGAGGAATTTATAGCACTATCCACTTTGGTGTTGGCACTTTGGGAATCCAATTCTGTCGAGAAATCCACTTTTTGTACACCACGCGTAAACCAAAAAGGCTTAGCGTCGGCTCAGCCGACTGGTAGAAAATGGTCCTTACTGCGCGACTCCGTAATCAAAATAGGGTAACTTTAAAATTAGTTTCTCTTTCTACATTTTATTAATTTTTTAATTTTTTTATCAATACAAATTTTAACGCTCAACTATTTAATATCACTTAATTTGTCAGTAAATTAATTATTGTGTCTGAACATTTGAATATTTTAAAAACACACACACACACACATATATATATGTACACACAAACACACACACACATATATATTGTAGAATACAATATTAAAGGGTATAAGTAAATACGAATAAATTCCATGAAATATTCTTTGTAACTAAGTTGAAAAAAAAGTTCTTACTTTATATGAAGGAAAGCAAATAATCTTAAACTATTCAAAAAAAATTTTAATTAAAATTTCTTAACTTATTGAAAAAATAAGCTCTATTTTTATGTAAATAAAACATTTTCATTAAAGAAAATTATTAAACGGAGTGTAATTGTGTTTTAACCAGTAACCTAAAGATAATATCTTTCAAAAGTGTTCATAAATTGTTAATTTAATAATCTTAAAATACCAAAAAGACATTCAGGATTACTAGGGATAAAAACAGTGCATGAAATAAATTTTTTGTATCTTTTCACATGCATCATTCCTATTAATTTTTTTTACAGTCATAGCTATTTATGTCTAAGAATTTTTTTAATTTTATCTAAATACATATTAATTTTTTAAGGTCATAACTTTGCTCATTTAGTAATAAATATGAGTTAATGCATTTTTCCCTTAAAAATATTTTCTTAATTATATTTCAGTTTTCGCAATTTTGCTTTAACTTGTTAATTTATCTGCCATATGGAAACTTTTATTAATTTCTTTGATATAAGAAAAAGTATTTCTCAATTACATAAATAAATTCTGTCTGAAAACGACATAGATATTCAAATAAACATTCAATTCCATGTTAATCAATTTTTATTTAAATTAAATTAAATTTTATGGCATGATTTTCTTTCATAATAAATAAAAATGAATGAATTTCATATCTTGTTCTCACACATCAAGTGAATATTTATCGAATACTAATGACCTAATGTTTAAAATTTCAATAAATACAATTAAAAAATCCTTTTTTTTCAAATATGAACTCATCTTTACCTTTATATTTAAACTAAACTACTTATCTAAGATTCAGAAGTTTTTTTTGTAAAATGATTAAAAAAATTATTCAAATGCTAAATTTGTCATTGAGAACATCAAATTTTGATATTATTTTCCCCTAAATAAATGTGTCACGTCATGGAAATGAAAATACTTAGGCAGATATAGATACCACGAAATTAATATACCTTAAGGAACCGTAAAACATTTGAAAGTTTATGACATTAAATTTAGAAATTTTAAAATTCAAACCTACTCAAGAATTTGAACAGCTGTAACGAAAAAGTATAAGAATCTACAAAAAGAAAGTTTCGCAGCATAAGGCCTCATAATACTGTTGTATAGAAAAATTTATCTGCCATCGTTCAGGTAAAGTGGTTTTTTTTTTTTTTTTAAAGTAAAAGATAACGTCATTTGAAATTACAAGGCAGATGCATTCTTATAGTGAAATGAAACAATTGCATGTATATAAATAAATCAGTGAAATAAATAATATATTAGAAGCTTTCTCCAGAGCAAAGCTAAATCATCCTATTTCTAAGGAATCTAGATTAAAGTCTGTAACAGAACAGTATATTCATATGTTATCTATTACAACATGCTTAGAACATACAGAAATATTAGAAAAACATTAATACCAAGTTTGTTAGAGGCGAAAAATCCTCAAGTGCTGTCAAAATTTCTGATTTGTAATATTCCGACAAATAAAAACATTAATTATATTAATAAGAACAATATTAATATTCCAACAAATAAAAACATTAAAAACAACCAAAGATCCTTCAAACTACAAAAACAAAAAAACCTAAAAGATTTTCACATTTACAAAAGCTTGCTGAACAAGGATATCGAAAATCAGCACTAACATTAGTTTTAAATCATAAAGGATAAAAACTAAAATACTGTAACTTTAAAACCAATTTGTTTCTATTGTTAGTTTATTTTTTTTTTTACTTTATTATAAATACAACTTTTAATGGTCAACAATTTAATATAGCTTAATTTGTCACTGAATTATTTCTTGTTTAACATATGTTTAATAAAATGAAAATTAGTTTCATATTTTTGTTTGATTTATTCTTATCTTGCAAATGTGCATATTTATACCTTTAAAATTTGTAAGTAAAATCATCAAAGTATATAGGATTAGGAAAAAAATTACAAGCATATTCCCATTATGCTCACCAAGACTAAAAGGTACTCTTCTTTTCTTAATATAGTTAATGTCATTACAAAATGTTTTGCTCACGTGTCTTTTGAGGAATCATTCAGTCCTATGATTCCTAAGATTAAATCTGTTGATGAATAAAATCCCGGTAAGATGCCTCAGTCAATAAACATACTTATACGATTCTAACTTCAAAATATTTGAATTAGAAAATGTTAAACTAAAAGCACAAAACACCAACTACAGTACTTGAAATCATAATTTATTCTGTACTTCATCACCTTAGTTTAAATTCTTTGTCAAATCTACAACTTTTGTTTAATAGAATGTGGAATGAATAAAATTGATCCTAATTTGCGGAGAGGTGCAACAATTATTCCTTTTTTAAAGCCTGGTAAATATTCTTCAGATCCTTTCAAATACCATCCAATTTCGCTTAAGAGATGCCTGGGTAAAACATTTGAACGCATGGACAATGCCCGCCTGATATATATTTGAGAAAAAATGACTGTATATCACCTTACCAAAGCGGTTTCTGTGATAGAGCAACCTTGATAACGTTTTGCATTTGGAATCACAATGCTTTTGTCAAAATAAATCTTCTTGTTTCTATCTCTTTTGATATAGAAAAGCCGTATGACGATACTTAGCGGGATGGTATTCTCTAAGCAATGCTTAACTTTTACTTAAAAAGTTACCTTCCAATCTTCATTCAAAATTTTTTCAGTTGCGTGCTTTTAGAAGTCGCATAGGATTAGTTCTATCCCATCTCTTGTTCAATCTGAGTGAGTTTACCTGGGAAGCATATTGAGCGTAATGATTTTCTATTTACATATTAGAGATATTCTTCATGAGCTTCAAGCATGAATATGGCAACATATATCTTGAAGATTAACAAATATCATACCAAGAACCGAATATATATCTTATAGAATTTCAGTTTCAAAAAGCAGTTAACGTTTCGTTGATTGGTATGATAGAAATCGACATTCTCCACGTAAGAGAAGATGTGACGATTTTTGCAGGAAACCTAGCTTACACCCAGACACTGATGTTAATTTTGTCAATGTGTCAATTCCCATTGTTTATCAGGTATGATTTCTTAGAGTAATTTTCTAAAAGATTATACATATTTTACATCAATGGAAAAATTACTAGCGATCCATTAGCATTCTCAAAGTTCTGTCAAACATTTTCTGGTGAGCAGATAGTACGTTATTACTTAGAGTTTATCAAACGATTCTACTCTTACTAATTGATTATGGTTATATTGTGTATGGATCTACTAGATCGTCTGTTTTACGTAGATTAGACGCAATCTACCTTACGGATATGTACAGGAGCACTCAATATTTCAACTGTATAAAGATTATGTCCTTTGTCATCTATAGCCAATTAATTTAAGAAATCAACAATTGTCTGTTATTAATTTAAATTCCTATCTATATCATGTCATCATTTGCGTTCTGAGCAAAGTTCTCATGATATAATGAGATTTTCCATGCTCAAACTTTTAATACCTGTTCTAGTTCGTGCTAAAACATTTCTAGATCTCTCTGAGCTACATGATATACGGATCCATATCTTTGCCTACTGTAGAAATATTCCATGGAATAATTACAACAAACTATATCAATCCATTCCTTAGTTTTAAAAAAGACAAATTCAAACTCAGTTGTTTTACAACAACTATTTTTCGTTCATCGAGATCAGTATTCTTCGTACATTAATGTTTTTACAGATGGTTAAAAAAATTGATTATATTGGATGTGATGTATATATTGATAAGATCTCTGACAGTTACGACTTTAAAAATGTTTCTTCAAAGTATACTGTGGAAGCTACAGCAATTCATTAGGCACCAAAGCTTTATGTGCCAGATTCTCTGCTGAATAGGAGCAGGATACTGGTAAGAGAAACTGGTCTTAGTTAACTGAGTATTTCATAAGTATACCCATGTGAACCTGGACTATAGAATTATGATTCTCAGTTAAAGAATTTTGCAGCTCATACATGCATCTTCTCACTTATGTAAATAAATCTATTTATCTAAAATTCATAAGTGTTTTTTGTAAAATGCTTAGAAAATTTATTATGAATTTCAGTATATCTTTAAGAACTTCAAATTATGATATTCTGTTCCCTGATATAAATGTCTAACTCCATCGAAACGAAAATACTCATATACTCTCAGCAATTACAAATTCATAACATTTTCGGATTAGTTTATAGAAATTTCTTCCTTAAGTCACACTATTCAAAATTATTCTAAAAATTACCATAGTAATTTATAATACAATATCCTATATACATTGTTTCATCTTTTTTTTTAATATAAAAATGTGTTTTGTTTTCGTGTTTATATTGGTTAATGTATTGCGTTTGTGAAAAATATTTTTGATAAATTTAATTTCTCAAATAAACTTAAAAACAAAAGCAAAAATGTGTCTAAAATGTTCAAATTATTTTACTATATTTTTAACACCATTAATAAAAACATTTAATTTAATCAAATAAAGGTTAAATCATAACAGTATATAAAAACACCTTTGAATAAAATATGAAATTAAGTAATGATGCACCATGTGTTTAAAAATAATGAACCCTATTAACTGACACATATAAAACAATAAAAAAATTAATATATATGTATAATTTAGAAGGCATTTGTTTTTTATTCGGAGAATTATTTCATCATCAATTCTATAAGTAATGACCCCTAAAGTATCAAATAATCACTGTAAGGTAATTTTATACGAATATACAAAAACTCAGGAATGCAAGAAATATTAATGGTTTCTTTAACAAACACAAATTTTATTTTGTTACAAAGTGATAATAAAATTTAAATTTGGAAAATTACCAAAGATACTGTATAAATTATAATATAATGTAACACTGGTCAGTTTGATTAGATAAATCTCAACTCAAATAAAACAAATACTTTTCTATAACCCAAACACGTGGCAGCATAAAACAATTAATTAAGCTATTACAAATTATCTCTAAGCTATTACAGATCTATCATTATTATCCCAAATCTGTCGCATATTCTATTGTTAAAAATCGCAATTTCTTTTGAATTATGCCTCAATCTTGCTTAAATTGTTAATAAATCTGCCACGCTTAAGCCCTTTTTAATTTTTTTGAAATAAGAAAAAGTCTTTCTCAATTATATTCACAAATTATATCTTAATATAGCAACAATACTATACTTAGAAATTTAATTTTAAGTTTACTAATTATATTGTAAAAACTAAACTTAATATTATTGCATTCTCCTTGAGAATATTTTTAATCTAAAATGACGAAAATTCATTTCTCGGGATCAAACATAAAATCAGTTTGTATAGATCATAAATGACCATGCATGCAGAAATTGTTATTATTGCAATAAAAAAAATCATTAAAAAATTTAAATTATAGTCACCACAATCTAAAAAAGTATCTAAATTTTCAAGCCCTCAAATAAATGCCTAACGCCATGTAAAGCTCATATTCATGGTTCTCTGCGACTGCAATTTGCTCTGATTAGTTTATAGAAATTTCTTCCTTATGTCAGACAATCCAAAATTATTCTGAATGTTAAAACATATTTAATACTATCTCCAATCTATATGATTTTATATTTTTTCTTTAACTTAGAAATGTGTTTTATCATCTTTTTTGTACTGGATAATATATTGTTTGTTGATTGTTTATTATTAAATTAATTTCCAAATAAACTAAAATTAAAAAGCAAAATAACTGTCTAGAAAAAGTTTATATTATTTTATTATATTTTCTATACCTTAATTACAAATATATAATTCATTGAAATTAAGATTTATACATAACTATCAATCTAAACACTTTAGAATAAAATTTAAGTTTATCTTGTGTGTGAAGATTGTTAACCCAATGAACCAAGGCATAGAAAACTGCAAAAAAATCTTAATATTTATAATTGGCAGCAAATTTTATGGTCCCAAATAATAACTATATTATTAAATTTCAAATAAACACTGTAATCAAAGTTTACACCAAATCTCAAACACGTAATTTTAATTGATTCTTTAAAATGATACAAATTATAATTTTTAGTAAAGCTATAATAAAATTTCAATAGGAAAATTAGAATATAGATTTCTATTTAGAAATAAGTTAATTATTGTTTTGTTTATGAACTGTTTTTCATTGCTTATACGTAATTTCAGGATCATATAATTCATTTTACTATTGAGAATTGTTCATTTTATAAAAATCTCTATTATTTATAATATTTAAAATCTAAAATATTTCCATTTATATTTTAAATAATATTTATGTAGTTATTATAAGCCTTATTATAAAGAAATTTTTTCTTGTTATAATATTTTACAAGGAAAAACTTTTACTTACTACACATGCGTAAATGATACTAAACATTTACTTTAAGAATTATGCAAGCGAATAAAGATGTTAAATCTTAATAAATATTATTAGAATTTATAAAAATGTTATAATAATTTATTATTAATATTTCTTTTGTTGATTATTTATTATTATAGTATCAATAATTTGAATTCTAATGAATTTAAAGTTATTAATCCGGTTATTGCAATTCTTTTTTTTTTAACATAGCAATGATTATAATTTTTAAGTTTTTTAAGATTCATTGATGTATTTTAAGAACATATATATATATATATATATATATATATATATATATATATATATATATATATATATATATATATATATATATATATATATATATATATATTTAATACGAAATTGTTTTAAAATATACATTAATTATCGTATACATATGAAAATAATATATACCAATGAAATAATAAATGATGATTTAATTTCTGTGAAAATAGAATGGATTAACATTTAAAAAAAGGAATATTATTACAGAATATAGTCAAAGTTTCCTAGATTCTTTCAAATATACATACTTTTTATTAAAATTTAGAAAAATAAATATCTTTATATATATTTTTAAGTTGGCTACATACTTTCAACAATACAAAAGTATCACCAAACTTGTATATGATCAATCTTTTCTCATATGTCCTAAAAGTAAATCATTAATTAAAATTTTTGAACTATTTAAAATATATAAATGTTTCATTAAAAATTAGAAAATTACTCTTAATTTCTTGAAAAAAAAATGGAGATAGCTACATTTTACATAAAAGTAAAAACCAATTTTGTAAGTAATTATTTGATATTTATATCAATAAATTTTTAAAATGGTTTGAAAGTGTTGGGTTATTGAATAATGCGTGGTATTTAATACAAAATCAACAATGCAGACTTGTAACTTCAAATTTTGTTTTTGAGTATTTTAAATTTATATATTATACACGTTAATATTTTAAAGTATTTTTTACATGATTATATTTACCGCATTTTTCTTAGCTATATATTTTTGCAGAAATAGATTGGATAAATAGCCAGTAATTTAACCTACATCACCACAATAGATCATATAAAACTATTAAAATTTACAGAAGAAATGAAACATTAAAGTACTTTAATGCGCATCAGAGAGTACATAATCAAGAATTTTTTATTGTGATTAATGTATTTCTATCTAACAATAAAATTATCATGGGTTTATTTTATATTTAAATATACGCGCTATTAAAATTTAAGCCTCTTCTGACTGGAATAAAAGATATGCAGAAGTTGATCTTCGGCTTCATTCCGCTTATAAGCTTCCAACAAGGTCATACTAGGCTCCAACAAATTTTCTTTGTTTCCTGTTAAGTATATTTCTTGCTCGGGAAGTAGATTCATTTGAAACCTATTAAGAAAGATTTACACATAAATATCTCAATGATTTTATGCAAGTTCTAAAAAATATACACTGACTAATATTTAAACCGAAATTCATGTTTCGTGACATAAATAGCAATTACAGTGCAAAACCTCTAACTCAATGAACAAATAGTTGCTGAAATTCACTATAAAAATTGTGGCTTTAAAACATTTGTTCATCCTCCTCTAATTCAAAGATATTGTGTTTAGTCTGATAAATTTGTGTTTTGTTCTGATTTAAGTTTCGAAGTCTTTAATAAAGAATTAGATATTCATATGGGAATAAATTGAATTCATCATCATTTAGATCAGTGTTTTGAATATTTTTTCCAATTAGTAGAGAAGTTAGTACTTTGATTCTAACGAAGGAAATTTTTTTTAAAACTACGTAGATCATAAAAAAAGAAAATAAAATAAAAAAAACAATCAAAAACTTCTTAGTAATTTATTATATTTACTTAAGCTGTTATAGTGTTTCAAATAATTTAAAGAATAAAGCTTCCATGCCTTTTGATATCATATATCAGATACTCTAACAGTTGAATGCTGTTCAATTCATTTAAACTTCCAATTTTGATTTTTCTAGTTATAAGCGTTTTCATATAGTGCAAGGGAGAAAACCATAAAACTGTCTGAATTCCATTCTAATGGATGAGCAAAAAAATATTAGATTTGTAAGTCTCGCCTTAATAATGGCCAATTAAACCGCAACATTTTAGTCCAATTATCATAGTACTGCTTCTCGGCAAGATGAAGCTCTATTATATTTATCATACAGTTTTTTAATTAGCACACTGAAGTGGAAATGATAAACAACTATAAATATCACCTCAAAAACTCCACAAGGCTAAGCGACGTAAAAAAATTAAAATACTAAGCTATTGATAAATTGGCTTATTAAATAACTCTACCCATTTCACTAAGATTAAAGTAATCCAAACACATATAAACAAAAAAATAGGCCAAGATATTCAAGAATTACAGCAACATTTAAAATTGAGTTTATCATAATTGTGAAGTGGATACATCTTTATTCTCTAAATACAGAAATACAAAATTTAGCTTTAATGAGTAAAAACTGCTGTTTTCTTTAGAAAGAAATTACTTTTTAGAATTTACAGTTCTTGTGACAAACAGATTACTGCGATTCAAGAAAATATATTCTAATGCCACAAATTTAACTTACCTCAGGATTTTTAAAAGATCCAAGACTTGCAACGCGTACGGCACTAAGATCTTGGACCGTTTCAAAATGGGCAGTTTTTTTTCTCTTGGACATTTCTGGATGTTAATCTAAAAGAGAAACAAAAGAAGTGAAAACCTATAATAAAAGTAACTAATGTTCAAATATCATAAAAATTATTTACAAGAGAAAGAGATTAATTTTACTTGCCTATAAGTGAAATTCTTCAAGAACTTTTAGGCTTATATATGTTCTAATTTTTAAAGTAACATATAAGAAGTCTCAGAATATTAGATACTCTAAATATATATCTACATACATGACAAATCTTTTGCTTTAAACTTAGATTCAAAACTTACTTACTGATTTGGAATAAATAAAATTGTATTATTCAAAATGTTTCAAACACGTGTTAAATATTTCATTCATTTACTATAAAATTAAATATTTTACAAACTTATATGAGTAAATGTTACAATTTAAAGAAATAATTTTCATTTAAGTTAAGTATTTTTGATTCGATTGAAATTATTTGATTTGATTCTGGAAACCCGTTAAGCAATGAAAAAAATAATCCTGAGCATTATCGAATTTTATTATTATTTTTATTTTTAAATAGAATAATATGGCCATAAAAATTCAAGGAGAGTTTATTGAAACATATAGTCATATATGTATATATATAGTTCAATGATAATTTGAAATAAAGCATGATCGTTAAAACTATAATTTTGCTTCAATAAAAGTTATAATTTACATAACTGAATTAAAATTTATTCAAAAATTACATTTTGTATTGTTTTTAACGTTTTTTTAAGTACGAAATATAGTTGAATATTTTCAAGTAACAATATTACTTATTGAATAGATCTTAAATTAATTTCGAATACTGCACTAGAGTAATGTAATTTCTTATATTGCATATATATATATATATATATATATATATATATATATATATATATATATATATATATATATATATATATATATATATATATATATATATATATATATATATATAACTGAATTGAAAATTAATTAAAAAAATTACATTATGATTATTATGCTACATTATTAAATTACAAAATAACATATATTGATTTAAAACGTTGTTTTAAGTACGAGATATTATTGAATATTTTCAAGTAAAAATATGACTTATTGAATAGATGTTAAATTAATTTCAAATACTAGATTAGAGTTATATGATTTTGGCAAAAGAATGTAAAGCTTATTAATTTAACACTACATGGAAAAGTATAAATAATTTATCATTACATTATTATTGTATTAATTTTCAACTCAAAAAATGAAAAAATAGACTTACGAGTACATGAAATGGAAATGTATCATAAACTCTAAGAGTTTCATCGGCAACAGTAGCTGGAACACAAAAAAGAAATAAAGTGCTTATTTAATTATTAACCAAAGTTAAGAATAAAAATAAAACTTTTGTGCAAAATAAAATCACAATTTTGAAATGAAAGATATTATATGATTAAAGCATTTTATTACAAAATTTTTAAATATGCATAAAGAAAAAAAGAGAAAAAGCTTTAATTGCACATGCAGCATATATTCGCTTATATCTTATTAGTTTAACATATAAATTGTAAACAAACTTATAAATGTAAATATGAGCAATCAACATTAATTTATTTAAAATCATAATTTATCTCAGTAGTTATTTCCATTGCACTAAATTATTTTCAAGTCTAATTAAAATTAAAATATAATCAACATATAATTACTTTTTAAGGCATTTTATTTCATTAATGCTATTCTGACAAAAAAATTAAATTTTTTCCGTATTTTATATGAAAAAATTCAATGTTTAAAAAATTTTTACTAAATTTACAGTAAGAAAATTACTGGATATTTTAAATATTGTGTATCTATGACATTAATTCCCTTTAATTACAAAACAAATATGAATTACTAAATCTCAAGGTATCTTTTTAACAGAGTGACAGTCTCCACTTTTTCGCTTAGGAAGTGATTTGTTACATTGCAATTGCTTTTGTAGTATAATTAATTTTTTGTACTTACAACTCTCCTCGGAATCACTATATGAGATTATATTTGAAAATTCTGAAGAATCGTCCCAAGAAAATGTTTCTTTAAATTTAAAATAATTGCTTGAAGGATCTGTTAAATAATTCCAAGAAAATGTTTCTCCAATTTCTTCCTCAGTGATGGAGCGAGGTGTCTTTTCTTGGCCCAAATACCAAAAGAAGAAATACTGTCCTGACCGAGTGTTTAAAATTCTATCAAAACAGAAGAAAGATATAAAATATACATTATAAAATTGGCAAACACAGGTTTATTGCCGTAAATATATAATTTTGAATCTTATTTTTAAAAAAATTTGGAATCCAGAGAAGGCAATAAAGGCAGTACAGAACTCCGTTCTGTGAAAAAAAGTCAACAGGTATCAGGGACTTACAGGAAATGGGTGGGGGTTAACAGTAACGGATTCTGGGAATGGTAGTAGGTCTCGAGAAACACAAAGTTATGAAATATTGTATAGTTCGAAACGATAATTTCTTCTTAATTATCTTTTAATTTTGACAATTTATCTTTAACTTTTTTATTAAATCTACCACATGGGAATTGTTTGGAATATCTTTGATATAAGAAAAAGTATTTCTCCATTACATAAACGCATTTTTTCAGAAAACAGCTGCAATACTAAATTTAAATATTTAATTCCATGTTTGTTAATTATGACCTAAGTTTAACTTAATTTTATTGCATTATTCTTTTTTCATAATATTAACAGAAAATGATGTTATTTCATTTTTAATTTGAAACTCAAAATGAATATTTATCGATTACTTATGAATAAATATTTAGATTTCCGATAGTTATAATAAATAAATTATTTTTTTCACAAACATATATGCATCTTCTCCTTTATATAAATGAAATGTAGTTATCTTAAATTCTTAATATGTCATTAAGAAAATTATGATACTCATTGTTATGAAATGAATGAATTATTCCATCGAAACGCAATTACTTATGCATTCTGTCCAACTGTTATTTCATAACTTTTGCTGACTGGTTTATAGAAATTTCCTTCTTATGTCAGTGTATCTGAAATTATTCTTAAAGTTAAGTTCAAGAGGTATTGTAGAATTTGCCTAGAATATTGTTCAGTTAATACAAAAATGGTATTTGCATTCTTATTAGAATTAGTTAATGCATTGTTTTCATGGTATAAATTCTATTAAACTTAAATTCCAAATATGAAAGTTAAAATTCAAGAACGTCTACAGCAAAATACAATAACAACAAAATAAGAATAGAGAACTTTGAATTATTACAAAATAATTTTATAAAATTTTTAATAGAAGTATATTATTAATTCAAATAATGATTTAAGGATAACAGAAATTCAAATATCATTTGAATAAAAAATAAATTTTAGTATAATGCTTTTCGATGTGTTTAATAATAGTTAAACCTATATGTCTGCACATATAAAAACATAACAGTATTTTAATATTTATATATAATTTAGAGGAAAAGAAAAATAATTTTATTGTTAAATTCTTAAATAATAGTGATTCAAAGGTTTCAAATTAACAGCACACTCATGTTTATACAAAAAAAAAAAAAATAGGCAACTTAATGCTAATTATACTTTTAGACTAAGGCAATTTGTTAGTGATAGTACAAATTTCAATAACGAAAATAATAAAAGATCTATAAATCATAATATTTCTTAACTCTAGTTAGTTTGATTAGATAAATCTTACTATAGTTAAAACATTTTCTTTAATCCAAACACGCGGCACCATAAGGCAATTAAAAAAAGATATTACAGCAAAATTTGTTCGTTAGAACTTTCAAAATAATTAAAAATGAAATTATAAAAATAAATGAATTAAAAGCAAAAACTTACTCCATAAGTTCAACATTAAAAGAAGACATTTCTTTCTCAAATGCACAGATTGGATTACAACCTACATAAACCACGTTATTTTGCGACTAGTTATTTCTCGATCTATCCGCGCTTACTGAAGGAGGACGGCACGGTCGTAGTTTTCAAGTGTCAGGGGCTTATGGGAAAACTAGCTTCTAAAGAAATAGAATGAGTTGAGGTAATCATCAGCATTCGCATGCGCAGTAACGTAGAAATATCACACGTTTTGCGCTTGTCCGAAGCCTTGCGAAGTACAGGGCCATTATTTATATTAAAATTTTTGTTTGGATTTTATATGATAATTCTTACTGAGAAATGTCTTTCGAATTATTACAAAAAGGCCGTTTCCAGACACAGAAAGTGATTTTGAAAATGGTTTAAGTGCTTTTTCTGATGAAGAATAAAACAATGATATATACAAGAAGAAAAGTAATATACCTCAAAGATCTACAGAACATTTGAAAGTTAAAAATATTGAATTAAATTCAGAAATTTTATAAATTCAAATCAACTCACAATTTTGAGTAGTAGTTGATTTGAAACCTGGATTATAGAATTGTGGTTCTTAGATAGAGACTTTTGCAGCTCATACTTGCATCTTCTCATTTATGTAAATAAATCTGTTTATCTAAAATTGATAAGTGTTTTTTTGTAAAATGCTTAGAAAATTTATTTTAATTTTTACTGTATCTTCAAGAACTTCAAATTATGATATTCTGTACTCTGATATAAATGTCGAACTACATCGAAACGAAAATATTCATAAATTCTCACCAATTACAAATTCATAACATTTCCGGATTAGTTTATAGAAATCTCTTCCTTATGTCAGACTATTCAATATTATTCTAAAAATTAATACAGTTATTTATAATACCATATCCTGTCTACATTGTTTCATCTTTTTCTTTAATATAAAAATATGTTTTGTTTTCGTGTTTGTATTAGTTAATGTATTGCGTATGTCAAAAACGTATTTTATAAATTTAGTTTCTCAAATGAACTAAAAAACTAAAGCAAAAATGTATCTAAAAAAGTTAAAATTATTTTATAAATTTTTAACACCAGTAATAAAAACATATAATTTAATCAAACTAAGGTGAAAACATTATATGAAAAAACATTAGAATAAAATGTGAATTTAAGTAATGTTGTACCATGTGTTTAAAAATACTGAACCCTATTAACTGACACTTATAAAGCAATAAAAAAATGTTAAATATATATGTTAAAAATTTAATGTATAATTCAGAAAGATTTTGTTTTTTATTCGGAGAATTATTTCATCGTCAATTCTATAATAATGACCCTCTGAAGTATCATATAATCACTGTAAGGAAATTTTATACCAATGTACAAAAACTCAGGAAACAAATATTAATGGTTTCTTTAATATCAAATTTTATTTTGTAACAAAGTGATAGAGTAAAATTAACTAACACTGGTCAGTTTCAATAAATCAATTTCACCGCAATAAAACAACTACTTTTCTATAATCCATATACGTGGCAGCGTAAAACACTTAAGTAAGCTATTACAGATTATCCCTAAGCTATTACAGATTTATCATTATTATCCCAAATCTGTCGCTTGGTTTGGTTTTTCCCTCAACGATCATTTTTTTACAGACGAGGGCTAATAAAGTGGAATAAGAACCACCACAACCATCCACACCCAAGGTGGGATTCGAACCCACGAACTGTTGAACCGAAGGCAAGAGCGCTAGCCATTCGGCTGCCAGCTCGGTCACAAATCTGCCGCATTTTCTATATTTAAAAACCGCAATTTCTTCTGAATTATGTCTAAATGTTGCTTAAAATTTTAATAAATCTGCCAAGTTTATACCGTTTTTAAATTTTTTGAAATAAGAAAAAGTACTCAATTACATTCACAAATTCTGTCTGAATATAGCAGCAATACTATATTTAGAAATTTAATTTAAGTTTATTAATATTATTGTAAAAACTAAACTTAATTTTATTGCATTCTCCTTGAGAATATTTTTAATCTAAAATGATAGAAATTCATTTCTTGGGATCAAACATAAAATGAGTATATGTATATCATAAATGACCATATATGCAGAAATTGTGAATTTTGCAATGAAAAAAAAATCGTTTTAAATAAATTTAATGTAGAGTCACCTTTATCTAAATAAATATCTAAAATTCAAAGGAATTTTCAATAAAATATTTAGAAAATTTATTGAAAAGCATAATATATCATTAAGAACTTCAAATTATGATACTTAAAGCCCTCAAATAAATGTCAAACGCCATGGAAGCATTCATTTGAAAACTAAACGGAAAGACTCACACATTAAATAACTCAATGATTTTATGCAAGTTCTAAAAAATATACGCTGACTAATATTCAAACCGAAATTCATGTTTCGTGACATAAATAGCAATTACAGTGCAAAACTTCTAACTCAATGAACAAATAGTTGCTGAACTTCACTATAAAAATTGTGGCTTTATAGTGAAGTTCAGCAAATTTTTAAAATAGGCAACTTTATTATAATTATACTTTTAAACTAAGACAATTTGTTAGTGATACTACAAATTTCAATAACGAAAATAATAAAAGATCTATAAATCATAATATTTCTTAACTCTAGTCAGTTTGATTAGATAAATCTTACTATAGTAAAAACATTTTCTTTAATCCAAACACGTGGCACCATAAGACAATTAAAAAAGATATTACAGCAAAATTTGTTCGTTAGAGCTTTCAAAATAATTAAAAATGAAATTATAAAATTAAATGAATTAAAAGCAAAAACTTACTCCATGAGTTCAACATTAAAAGAAGACATGTCTTTCTCAAATGCACAGATTGGATTACAACCTACATAAACCACGCTACTTTGCGACCAGTTATTTCTCGATCTGCAAGCGCTTACTGAATGAGGACGGCACGGTCGAAGTCTTCAAGTATCAGAGGGCTTGTATGTTTTCCTTGATATGGTCGAAAAGCGTCTCTTTATACAGCTCACTGGGCATGCGCAGAAGTAAACTTATAGTTTATTCGTCGATTTGTAGCCAAACCTGGAAAACTCATTAGCCAATCAGTTGGGCGGAAATAATCAGTCCGCAGTTGTGCGAAAGTTGCCGCTTGAGGCTACGACTATTATAAAAATCCTCGTGACTCTTTAGCGTATAGAACAATTAGCCTATTACCAACAGTGTCAAAATTATTCGAATACTGTATTAAATATAGATTACAGAATTTCATCAACGAAAATAACATACTATACGATGAACAATTTGGATTCAGAAGCAAACACACGACAACAAACCAACTGCTTAGAGCTGTCGAATTTATCTCTGTGAATATTATTAGTAATAATGCTATAGCTTCACTATTTTTGGACTTTGCGAAGGCGTTTGACAAGGTTTGGCTGGATGGACTCGTATATAAACTGAATAAACTAAAAATACCAATACATTTTATCAAATTAGTAAATAGTTATCTAAAAGACAGAAAATTTGCCGTTAAAGTCAATAACGAATTATCTAATGACTTTGAAATACTTAGCGGGGTACCTCAGGGCTCAATTTTAGGGCCATTACTCTTTTGTCTATATGTAACAGATATTCCAAAAACTAATGATATTAAGATCTTTATTTTTGCTGACGACACGGCAATCATGTAATCAGGAAATTCAAATGAAACTGCCACAACACCTATCAGAAACTATTCAACGATACTTGAAAGGAGGTTAAATAAATGGAAAATTGCCATGTCCGGACAAATGTGTCTCAGTACTTTTCGGAAACAAGAGAAAACATACCCCGGAATTGGAAACAAATAATACTAAAATCCCTTGGTCTAATAAAGTGAAATATTTGGGGGTAACATTAGATCGTGGACTGACCTGGCTCCCATATATTTCAGAAACAATTAAAAAATATAAAAAAAAATGGAGGCAATCTTATCCAACTTATATCTAGATCATCAAACCAACGCCAGAAAATAAACTTTTAATTTACATGAGAGTAGAGTTTAATAATACCAATCTTAACTTATGCTGCTCCTGTTTGGGGGTATGCAGCAACCAGGCACTTCAATTAAATTACAATCACACGAAAATAGAATGATCAGAATGATGGTAAACGCCAAAATTTATTTTAGGAATGAAAACATTTTTAAGTAATTCGACATAGAAAACATCTCCAAATTTATTTTAAGAATTTGCATAATAAATTGAATAATATATTCACAGCCAAATTATAACATAAATGATCCAAAAAACAGAAGAAGACTTAGATCTATTTTTCGAGATACCGGATAATGGTAAATTTCCATCTCTAGAATTAATGAACATATGTAGCAGTGACAGCTAATAATGCTAAATCCATAAAAATAAAACTATTCAAATCGCCATTTTGGTATCAAGATTTTGTCCCCTCTTTAATTCCATCTGTTAATAACCACAAGCTAATGCATTCCCCTCCCCCGAGTATAACCCCTAGGGCATATAAGATCTCACTAACAAGGCAATCACTCAAATTCCCGCGATTCTCCCAGACAATAAATTCTCAAGATTGAAAATTCACCCTGACGAAGGATTGATGGGCAACATGCGCTCTCACAAGTTCTCCCCTCGACACATCTTCATACCACCTGTTGAAAATAAAACTGCTAATGGAAGACAGCATGAGCCATCATTATAGTAAAAAAAATTCATTAAAACAGTAACTTAATACTATATCAAACTCAAACACAAATAATACAAGGAATATATATATATATATATATATATATATATATATATATATATATATATATATATATATATATATATATATATATATAATTATAACAATAATTTATATATAATTATCACTGCAATTAAATGGGTTGTACAACAACTATGTAAAAATATTATGAACAGACGATTTAAGTCTTTCTGAACTGTGAAATAAATTGAAAATTGTAAATATACCTATAAGGTAACAAAAATTCTGTACATAGTCCTTGTAATATATAAACAAGAATCTGTATTTATCCAAGTTTATGTAATCTTAGATTGTTTTGTATAACGTTGTTAAAAATATTGTTATGAAAAAAGAAAAAAATGTTATGATTCAGGCACTTGCCTGTATGATTATTATGAATCAATGCTCTGAAAGTAGGCAGTAAGCCTATCATTGTAAAACCCACAATGTAAATTGCCCTTTTTAACAGATTAATAAAGCACTCTTGCCTTTTAGATGCCGGCGGCCATGCAGATAAAGGATACGGGTTCGATCCCCCTGTCCCGTGATAGATTTTCATCTTCAAATGTTAAACTCCAACTGACAAAAATCATGATAAATAAATGATAGGAAAAAATAAATAAATAAAATTGATAATTTGGAGATATGTGCCCCCAGCACTGGAACTCCGGTCACCAAATGACCAACCATCGTCCATTGTGGCTACCACCGTATATTGGTATGCTTTTAAAAGTTTCAAACTTAAATTATATTATCACATATTTGTTGCATAATTTTGTGATTTTTATGAAAAAATGTTTTAACAATACTTACATTTCAAAAAATATATAATGCGAGAATTGCATCTTGACATAAACTTTGATTTTATTAATAAATTTAGACTCCCATTATTTTAAGAAATAATAAAAGTAATTCTCTGAATCAAACATTTTGTCCTCTAAATAATTTAAAAATCAAAAATATTAAGTTTTTATATAGTGTAAACTAGTTTCATGGGTCGAGAAAAATAGATATCTAGATTACTAATTTAAAAGTAAAAGTAAATCAATATTTACAGTAAAAATTAAAAGGAAAATAATTTTACCTGTAAAGCTGTTGATAAATTGCAAAATTGTTATAATCTTAAAAATTCAAATTACTGTTTACAAATACGTAAGCTTATAAAAATTAATAGAATGAAACAACGAATTAGATGTTACTTGTCAAATATTTTTCTGATAAACATTTTACTATATCTATTTCGTTTTCTTTTTTCAGCACTAAATATGATACATCCTGGCATAAATGAGTTACAATTGTGATAAATTTATTTATTAATAAAACTTTCATGAAAATAAATATTTGCATAACAATTTTTACAATGATTCATAAAAGAATTTTATATTTCAAAAAATATGAAACAACAAAATATATGAATAACATATATTATATGCTTTGCAACTTGCTTATGAAATAAATTTCTGCATCTTATCCACTTAGCAACACAAAGTAAAATATTAATTTATAATAACAAAAGTTGACAAATTTAAAAATCATGTACTTATACAAAACTAAATATAGACTTATGAAAAAACATTTCATGGATAGTGGAATATATTAACATCTAAAATAAGAACTCCAGTGAACATGTAGTCATTTACAAAAACAAACATAAATGCTGGGGTTGAAGCATTTTACAATTGTTCAGCAATGGCTGATTTCAAACCCAGAACCTTTCAATTCGTGGATTACGTCTTTCCACTAAACCAAGCTAGCTTTATAAATATATAACTGTACATGCCCGAAAGTATGCATCATATATATATATATATATATATATATATATATATATATATATATATATATATATATATATATATATATATATATATATATATATATATATATATATATATATATATATATATATATATATATATATATCTTCTATTTTATTATAGTGTGTATACACCATTCTTTCATCCAACTGCGCAGTTCTTTTTCTTTTACTTGTTTTATGGATTTTTATATTAAACAATGCATTTATAAATTATAAACTGTGTATATCAAGATATTAGCAATAAGAAAATATGTAGCGAGTTTCTTCTTTTGGTTCTACCTAATAAATAATTAGTTATAATTTTTTGTACTAAAAATGAAACTGGAACAATAACAACTCCCCATTGCTTTTAATATGCTTCGAAAAACTTTTTTTCCTCCAAATCATAACGTCAGAAAATTAAGTATAACAATTATTTTTTCATGAAGCAGCCTGAAAATTACTGATATAAATAGTAAAAGGATATCCAAATAAATTGTAATTTATAATTTAAACTAATTACCTATTTTTATAAATTTAATCCGTTAAGGCTTTTTAATACTTTCAATAATAAGAGTATTAATGTCTAAGTATAGCACTGTTATCTCGAAATGGAAGATCTTAGGTTCGATACTGTCCCCTGTTTAAAAAAAAAAACTATAAATTTTTTGTAACTTGGATGAAAATCTGTCGAAATGGGTTTGTGAGAGTTTTTTCGAATATTCTTCCTTTAAACAGATGAATAAGTTTAAAACACAGAAATAATATCTTCAAAAAATGTTTCCTCTGTAAATGTCAGGTAGGATATCAACAATGATGCTCGATGTTGAATAATAAACTAATCAGAGTTAGAGTTATAGGAAATAGGAGAATGTCTGTGTAGTGTCTGTTCTGTAGAAGAAAGCACAACTCGAACAGATACAAACATTTATTTAAAAATTAAAATTAATAATTAATAGTATTGTATATTAAATTTACAATTAATAGAAATTTGATTATGGCCCTACACGGCCAACAGAACAAACACCCAAGGAGAGACAGCTAAACCTCCTCATTCGGTCAAAGACGATCTCTCCCAGCCGGAGCGGAATCCCTCCTCTCCTTTCCTCTTATGACTTCAGCGCCATTATGTGAAGAGAATGAAAAGTATCCTAACACCACAGTCACAGTTACATAACAGATATAAAAGATTTTTAAATGAACAAAGCGTTTTTGTTTCTTGTATTTTTATAAAAGTATAACACTTTCTAAAAAAAACTCAAAATTTTCAAAACAACAGATTAATAACTTTCAAAGAGACATTATGAGATCTAATTTAAAGTATTAATTTTCATTGGTGGAATTTCAAAATTAAAACTTGTGTCCATAAAGCATGCTTGATAGTTAATTAAAATTAATAACACTTTTGCAATGCTCTAAGCTGAATATTTCATTAATACTGTCGTTATACATTTAAATATAAGCGTTTTGATGAAGCGATTATTTTACATGGTTTTTTTAAGGAAAATAGAAGAGACTGAAAATTGCTGTGATATATACTACCTTCTAGAAAAAAATAACAATTAGTGGAAAATTGAATCATAAAAATGAAATAACTGGTGTATCTTTATGAAAACATTTTTAAAATTTTATAAAGTGATTTTATCAAAACAATTACAATAATTTGGGTTACATTAAAAATACATGCTATATAAAGATAAAATTTATCAAAGTATTATACATCCTAATTTAACATATATGTTTAATGTTGCATTTGTGGAATTATATTTTAAAAATTATTTTAATAAAACTTATCGTTACTTGAATTTTAAAATTCTAAGTAATAAATTAAAGGATTAAGCATCGTTTTAATTAAGGTCATTTAAAAAGGCAGAAATTAATTAAAATAAATATGTCTGAAATATTTTATCTAGACTTTATAATATTATAGCGAACAAATATACGAAAAATAGTTGTTTCAACAATTTACTACATGCTTCTTTACCACACATGTATATATTACATATTTTAATTTTAAATTAAGCTGAGATGAAGAAGAGGTTTCGAAATTATTTCCCATATGAAAACTATTTAACTTTAAGAAATTTAAATTATTTTTGAAGAAATTTTAACAAATCATTATATTTTCAGCAGATCAATTAATAGCAAGATATTTTCAGATGGTAAAAGAAACTCATCAAGTTATCGGGAAATATAGATTCTGTAGATTTATTTCCTTTATTGAAATGGGAGAAAAAGTAGCAATATTTCCTGCGGAAACTGTGTTTTTCAAAAAATACTTCGAAAACAACGGCTAAATATGATTTAATCTATTTTCTAAGGAAAACTCCCCTCCATTAGGAGAATTCTACTATTTTCGTAGAAGGGGAGAAAAAAGAAGTTTGACCAGTAGTCTTGTGAATGTCACGGTTTAAATATTTTCTCCCAGCAAATATTTTCCAATGAGCAATCCTATATGAGTTGGCTCCAAAATATTATTTAACACAACTCAATATAACCAATAACAGTTCGTTATGGGCGATATTGAAGTGTTCTCATTTAAAAATGTAGAGTTTTCAGCTATTTTTAAGCCACTCAGAAATCGCCACTTTCTTTCGTTATTTTATAACAGCAATTGATAACTATGTATGTTATCAGCTCAAAATATAACATTAATAACAGGTTATTGACAAATAATCATTTGGCACATCCTTAGTAGGAAAATACCGATTCTGCGACAAAGATTATCAGGATAATTTCCTCCCCCGTTGTTCCCCTCCCAGTGACGTCATAATATCGTGGAAAAGTGCGAGGGTCTTTTGAGGGGAAATGACCTTCCTCCATCATGTTGTTTAAATTAAAAGTTTGCTAACAGAATTAATTAACAAGCCCTTTCTCTTTCATTTCAAACATTTATCATTATAAAATATAATTAATGGTAAACTCATCACATTTATTTCAAGCTTATGAGAAATTTATTCAAAATTAATATTCTACATACAAGTAAAACTAAAATGCTATTAATGGATAGATACACAAATAACTGAAGAAATTTATAACAATACAACATGATAAATAAACAAAATTAAAAAAAATACAACTGCAACATGTAACAATATTTTTAAATTAATCTACAAAAGACTCATAATTTTACTAATAATCATGATAAATAATAAGAAAGCAGATAATGTGATTTATTATTACTCATAAATCATGTCATTTCTTGTTTATTCACGATCTTGACGGACTACATAATAAATTTACAAAATAAGGAATAAATATCACCAAAACAAAAACGAAATAAAAATCTTTTAAAACTAAAATGTAAATAGTTATTCCTTTTTTAAAAATAGTTTTAGAGATATTTTTTTCTATTTAACTAAATGCAACATATTTGTGTAAAATTCATAAAAACAAAAAATATGTTACTTGCTTAGTGATTATTCTATAAGTTTGCAATTTAAATGAATTATAAGAATTTAAGAAATTTGCATTTAACTCAAACTTGATAAAGTGAAAATATCTATTCTCACAGCTGCTCTGGTTTTCTATAATAGCAAGGAGAATAACAAGACTTCGATATTGTTCGCAATAAAATACCGTTTCTCATGCCCCCGTCTCCACTGTTAAATGGTGCATGCTTCAATTGTAAGAAAAAAACATTAATTTAAGAAATTTATTTCAAACTTGACAAAGTTACAATATCGATTCTCAGCTGCTATGGTTTTCTATAACAGCAAGAATGTAGTCATTCTTAGTGCAGACAAGACAAGCCTTCGCTATTGTTCGCAATAAAATAATGCCTCTCAAGTCCCCTTCTCCATTGTCCAATGATGCATGCTACAATAGTAAGAAAAAAACATGTGTCAAATATTCGCTATTATTTGTAGTCATCAGTATCAATCATGCCAGTCTCCACTGCTTAGTACCGCATTCTGTTATCAAAAGAAGAAAGCTTATTGTTAAGAAAGCTTATTGATGACCGCGTAGTACCGTGTTGAACCTTGATTTAACACGAATTTAGACCTCTAACCCCCAGGGCTAGGGAAAATAAGGGCTGGCTCATCGCTTTGATGTATCGCATGCCGCCTTGTCACCGGAGAGGGGAAGAGCGTGACGTCACTGGCATCAACTGGCTGGCATTCTCTATGCTAGCTTGTGTCTGATCGCAGCTTTCTCATTCATTTTGGCTTGTTTAATGTTAATGTTTTTATTTTAAGTTAATGTTTTTACTTCTAACTCTTAAAGGAAAGGCTTGTTTAATGTTAATGTTTTTATTTCTAACTGTTTAAGGAAATGAAAGACAAAAGGTTACACCTGCAAAGACTTTATTTTCGGAAACTACTGCTAAAGCTATAATACATTTCACTGGAAATACTAAAGCGGCTGCATTTTTTTCATTAATCGATAATTTATTTGATATTATGAACAGCTCCGTACCAATACCTCCCAGTAACAAGCCTTTAAAAGCTGCTTTTGGAGTGCAAAAATACTTTGATACTCAAAAAGTAACTTTAAACGCAATCAAGGAGGAAGTTTTCAATTTACGTGTATTTGGGAAAAAATCGGTTTTGCCTTTTCAGAAAGGGATAATTGTTTCAATTCATTCTCTTTATGGATTATATGAAGACTTAAAATCTATAAATGTATCTTATATTTTAACAAGTAGACTAACTCAAGATGCGCTCGAAAGCCTCTTCAGCCAAATTAGAGGTCTCGGGAGATTCAATGACCATCCTTCTCCTTCTGATATAATTATTCGCTTAAAAAAATATTGCTCGCCAATAAATTACCTAATTTGTCACTGAAAGTAAACTCTTTAGAAAATGGACCAGACGTTTATTTAACAAGTGAAATGTTAGACTCTGCATTTAATGTAAAAAACGTCAAGAAATTATCAATTCTTTCGATTCTCAAGATGATGAATTAAATCGTGAATTCTTAATTAATCCCTTACCTTTATCTTGGGAAAATGAACTTGCCTCTTCCAATCAAAATTGTGATATATCTCCATTCGAAAAAGAAGCTATGGTTTATGTGGCAGGTTATATTGCTTATAAAATTAAAGATAATTCACTTGGAACTATATCAAGAAATTCAGTCGATATGCCCAATCATTCCGAATGGATTAATTTAATTTCTGCTGGGGGACTTACTGTTCCAACAAAAGCATGGATGGAAACTATAAAACAAATGGACATAATGTTTCGCAAATTTCATGGCGACACATTTTCTAAAGGGAAAAATGTCATAGCATCATTAATAACTGAAACAGAGTCTTCTTTTCCTACTGTAAATCGAAAGGCAATTAAACTTTTTTGTCGCTTGAGAACATTTATACGAATTAGGTATTTAAATAGAAATGCAGCGATAGTATCTCATAATAAAGCTCAACAGAAAAACAAGAAATGGGTCAATAGTAAAAAAATCAAGATAAGCTGAAGCTAATAGGTAAATATATTTTTATATTGGTTATACAATTTTAAGTTAATTTCAATATTAATAATAATTTTTTTGGGTTTATTAAATAATTGCAAATTTACTAAATATTTGAGAGGCATTTGTAGTTTTTTTCACTCTGATTAAAAACAAAATGAACTTAAAAATAAAAAATAAGTATTTTGCATAGAAACTCCAGGGAGCTTATTCTCCTTGGATGCCAGACTACGTCATCAACGGCTATTTCCGGTGACAGTTTTGGGGAGCATTTGAGCCAGCCCTTCTCTTTCCCTAGCCCTGTCTAACCCCTATTAAAAAGGAAAAGATTCTGGTCAGAAAACTCATTCTGACATCAGGATCCTTGTTATCAGTGTAGAGTTTTATTCAGTTTTACTTTGTGAGATTAAACTTCATCATGGATGTAGAAGGAATTTTCGAAAATTCGGCTATGCTTTTCACTGAGGAATTATTGTCAATTGCTGATTTTGGTGACTTAACGAATACTCTGTTAAATTCTTAGAGTTCGTCAACACCTGTTTGTGAAATCACTTGTCCGGAATGTGACAAGAAGTTTAGTCTTCGGCAAAATGTGTTAAGACACCAGCGTACTCAACACAGAGGACATCGTTATCCATGCCCTCACTGCTCAAAAACTCTTCTCCGCAATGGAGACTTTCAGCACCACCAGAAACTGCATGTGCAAAACAACGTACAGCTATTGATCTCGCTACGTCGTCGAAGAATCACAGTATAGATATGCAGTTTGTTCCTACTTCAGCTATGGTATTCAATTGAGCAGCTTTGAAAAAATCAAATTATTAACATTCACCTTTTTAATGTAGATCATCAAATTAGATAATTCATTACGTCTAAAATAAATGAATTCACATCTCATCTAACAATTTCTCTCGCAAAACACGAGCTAAAAGTGAATTGCAAACTAATATGTCGTTGCCAAAAGGTAATAAATAATGGTATTGTTAGTGAAGAAAAGTGTTTTAAGACCAAGTATTGGTTTATTTAGCAGATTCTTCTATCTACAGACATCCAACAATTTTATCAGGAGGTAGCAGATAAATTGTTAGATGAAGAAGATGAGTTTATTGCAAAAGAAATTTGGTTGGTCCCTAGAGGAAATCGTAGCTTTAGTAATACGACTAAATAAATACAAGTCTTTAAGGGGATCTTCTTAAATTGATCTTCTTCATTTTATCAAGCACAAAAAAGCAATAATTAACGAAGAGAACAATGACAAGCGCTGCTTCATGTGGTCTGTGCTTTCATCTCTTTACCCAATACAGGATTACTATCAACGTACAAGTCGTATTCATCATTATGAACCATACATTAGTACTCTATAATTTCGAAAATATTGAATTTTCCGTACAACTCAGTTATGTAGAAAAATCTGCAAAAATAGTAAACGATATATGTATTAATGTGCATGGCTTGTTAAATTGTTATATATATATATATATATATATATATATATATATATATATATATATATATATATATATATATATATATATATATATATATACATATATATGTATGTATAATATATATATTATATATATATATATATATATATATATATATATATATATATATATATATATATATATATATATATATATATATATATATATATATATATATATATATATATATATATATATATATATATATATATATATATAAGATAAAACATGAAAATTATCGAAACCAAAAATATACAATTGGAAGAATACTAAAATATACGATACAAATAATAAGATGAAGGCATAGAATTAATCTTGCCGGTGCAAGAAAAAACACTTTATTGGACATATAAACAACATTATTTTCATATCTTTCTAGATAATAATGCTTAAAACGTTCACGGCGTATATTGCGTCATTAATGCGCGTGCTATGGAATGACGTTAAAGCGTCGGTGAACTGATATTTAAAAGGCTGAATCTTGCAGCTACCGGTAGTCTTCGTATGGTGGCCATGTATTCGTTCGTGACTACTGCGACACGTTCTTGATGTACGGCCGATTTAATGGAAATTCCTCACGAAATGCTAGGGAGTATGCCCGTCGGTATCCGCTGCATGTACTGTTGTTGATATGTTCAATGAAGTGTTTTTTTTTTTTTTTGCACCGAAAGTGACGTCATACTTTGTTTTTCGCATTTTTCTCGTAAACTATGGATAGAACAGGAATGCTTATTTGGGCAGTTTTTATGTACCCCCAAAGAGGAATCTAGCTGTGCAGAGTATATTCGGTCGATTTGGGACACCCTATGTATATATATAAATGTATATATATATATATATATATATATATATATATATATATATATATATATATATATATATATATATATATATATATATATATATATATATATATATATATATATATATATATATGTCTCTCTCTCTCTGTGTGTGTGTTACTTATTCAAACATCGAAAAAATTGTTTTACCATAGATGAAAAACCAATGTTATAGGGAGTGTTTCACAAAGCAATTTTGTTAAGAATTCATAAGTTTTGTTTGAATTTAACTGTTAAAATTTATTTTCTCCTAATTCTCCAATTATTATTAAATAATTGATTTTATTTTCGTTAAACATATAAAAGTCTCAAAATATTTTCATAACTTAAGTGCTATTATTCGTATTTAAAATAAATTTTGCCTTTAAAACTACATACTATCCAACATTGAAACATCATATTCATCGAATATTTTATAAATTGTTTTCACGCACATTAAAGACGTTATTAACTTTATTTAAATTAAGAGATAAATCCAAAAAAGTGCTGCAAATGATCTGCTCCTGGAAAACTAATTTTTTTAGTTTTTTAATCTAAAAGATCTTCTCTGCATGAGTATTTTAGATACACATGCAACACAATTCTTTAGACTTGCCTTGAATTCTCTCAATGGATATAATAATATCTCCCCTGTATATTTTAAATCTGTAACACACTACATTTTTTTGAAGTAATATTTTAAAACGAGTAATAATATCACAAATTTTCTGGTGAAATTTACAAAATATGAAATTGAATAAAATATTTTGGCCTCTCACAACTCTTTTAAATTATTTTGGTCGTGTGTGATAATTGTTTTAAGTTAACTTATTTCTGAAGGAATATTAAAAGTGATTTTAAAACATCTTTAGTGAATTTAGTGATCTTTCGCTAAATATGATACAAAATTAATAATTACGATTTCCCTAACCAGTGTTTTATATATATCTGAAATTACTATTATCGTTGTCAGTCATTTCGACTTTTGAATGCATAGACCTATTCTCCAGCAATTTATATAATAAATCTGACTCCTGTGTATTCACGCCTTCTCCCCTGGGAATTGAATCAGTTGAATTGAATTCCCCGTACAAATATGACCTATAAAGATAAAGGAAAGAGCAAAGTATGCATTTCGTAATTCAAATATTCCACGACATATGAGTCCCTTCTGTTATCACGTATCACGGGGCATTGAGAAAAAAAGATAAGTCCTAACTGGTCCTCATCGGGGGTTTCTTATAATGGCAACGCTTTCAAACTTCTTGAGAAAGTCTTATATCATTTATAGACTTATTTTCCCTTTAATATAAAAATGTGTGTTTTGTTTTCTTCTTTGTACTGTGTGTGTGCTTGTTGGATTACTTTTTAATAAACATAATTTCGAAATAAACTAAAAATTTATTAAAGGTCTAAAAAATGTTCAAACGATTTCATTACATTTTTAACACTTTTGATATAATTCTATATTTTATTAAAATTTAAATTTAAAAATATATGTTGATAATTATAGCTACTAACAAAAAGTAACATATTTCCAATTAATTTTATAAATATTTTCTTGCACAAAACTAAAATAATATTCACTGGAAAAGTAATTCCTCTGCAATTTCTGAAGAAGTTAAATCCTTAGAGAATGATTCAAATGGCATTGATCTGTATGAAACCGAGGATTCATCCTCTTGAAGAAAATCACAAGAGATCTCAAGTACTAATTCTGAAACCGCGGAATCATTTTCTTGAAGAGAGTCACAAGAAATCTCAATTACTGATTGAGAAAGCGAGGAATATTTTTCTTTGAGCGAGTCACAACAGATTTCAAGTGCTGTGATTCAGCGAAACCAAAGAATCATCTTCGGCAAGGAACTCACAATTTTTTCATACTCCAAAATTAAAAAATTCTCACAGGAAAAATAATTCCTCAACAATTCATAAAGAACTTGAATGTACAAAGTATGGTTCAAATGGAATTAATCAGTACGAAACCGAGGAATCCTCTTGTGAGAGCGAGTCAAAAGTGATTCTTATACTGATTCTGAAGCTAAGGAAACATAATCTTCGAACGATACACTAGAGAAATCATGTACTGATTCTCAAACTGAGTAATCGTCTTCCTGGAGAGATATCATGTACTGAATCTGAATCTGAAGAATCATCTTCTTAGAACAATGCACAAGATACATCATGTACTAATACTGAAACTAAGGAATCATCTTTTTCGGGCGATAAACAAGAGACATGTACTGATTCTGAAACTGAGGATTCATCTTCCTGGTTAGATTCACAAGAAACTTCATGTACTGATTCTGAAACAGCGGAATCATTTTCTGGGATAAACTCACAATTTTTTCTAAGTCAATAGAAAAATATTTCTCACGGGAAAAATTATTCCTCAGCAATCATGCAGAAATTGAATGAACAAAGTATGATTCAAATGGAATTTATATGTACGAAACCGAAGAATCATCTTCTAGGAGCGATCATTCAGAATTTGAGGAATTATCTTCTATGAGCGATCATCCAGAAATCGAGGAATCATCTTCTGAGAGCGATCATCCAGATACCGAGGAATCATCTTCTGGGAGCAACTCTAAAGAGACTTCATACGCTCATCATGAATCCATGGAATCATCTTTTGGCAGCGAGTCTCAAGAGACTTCATGCGCTCACCCAGAAACCGAGGAATCCTCTTCTGGGAGCGATCATCAAGAAACCGAGGAATCATCTTTTGGGAGCGATCACCTAGAAACCAAGGAATCATCTTGTGGGAGCGAGTTAAAAGTGACTTCATGTATTGATTCTGAAGCTGAGGAATAATCTTATTGGAGTGATACATAGACATATTCAATGGAACACCTGGTCTATACTTTAGGTTATCAGGTATAACTCCATAACGTAATATATCTGGTGTGGCAGAATTGACACGAAATTTGTTAAGTAAATTGAATTTTAATAGGTCTCTAATACTTGAAATGAAGAATTTGACAGAAATATAACATCAACAACAAAACATTTACAAAATTTTCACTATGGGAGATGACATGAGGTAAATTTTGCAATAAAATTGGGAAAATAGATTATTTTGACAATCCTTATAATCTTGGTAAAAAAATACAAATTAATTATCTTGATGATGGTCATAACAGACAATATAAGTAGTTCATAACACAAATATGCAAACAATATAATTAAGTTTAAGGAGAAGAGTATAAAAAAGAGCAAATAACTGGGACGGATTTTCAATAAGTACCTCGTGTTTTAACTGTGTCCTTTAATGTAACATTGCATTTTTCGTAATACCAAAGGACTGCATTGTGTACACGCAGATAGTTAAGATTACATATGCATGAATTGTATCCTATTGAACATTTAACATTTATTGTAGGTGATAAACTGTACTAGAATAGTTAAAGTATTACAGATTGCAATCTGTTGATTCAGTTAATATTTTGCAGCAGCTCAGTCTGTGCACTGTAATTACCACGATTAAGAAAATTAATGAACAAAATATAATTACGATAGAATAAATAATAAAAAAGCTTAAAAAATTGAATAAAATATATAGCAAAATATTTTACAGACACTCTAATATTACTAGAAATAATAATGAAAATATATTTCACTAAAATTGCTAAATAGGGTATTTCTGAAGACTCAAAGCAAACTTGAATATTAACTCCCAATTTTATATATAGTGTTTAGATAGAGGAAAATGTTATATCACATGACGTACCATATGAAGATTGTATTAGAAAAAGCGCAAATATATACAATACATTGATAGTATATAAATAAATAAAACATATACTATTTGCGCTATATTACAATGCATTATTTTATCAAATAAAAAACCTGCATTGTCTGTTCACAGCTTATAATGGTTTACAATTTTTGGGAAATATAATGCAAAATTAGACATTATAATTAATAATTGATAAATTTGTCTAGGATATTTAATATTGCACATTACGTTGTGCTGAGTCAATCAATATTTTTCAGCACCTTTTTCTGAATAATTATTATTATCAAAATTATTAAAGCTAATTGCTAAACAAATACAATACCTAATAATATTTTATCACAAAAAGTGGAGAAATACCTTACAATGATATTTACCTTTTACCAAATTGTTCTTATGAGATCCGCTGCTCAGTTATGGCACTATCCTTACAGAGGTCGGATCCTTTTTCATAGATATGGGTGATTAAATTCTTTATCTTAGGCAGAAGAGAAGGAGTTTTGCTAGCATAGCGGAGAAACGGAGTAAGTTCCTCCGAGTTTTTAGGCGCTATTAGGTGCCATTGTTTTGTGAAATCACATTCAAACATGTAATGAACAATGGTCCCAACCTGACCGCATGAACAAGCACTATTTGGAGCCATACCCCTTTTATTGAAATACTCCGGTGTTGGAGTATGTCCAGAAAGAAACTGCTTCTTTGTGGTCCTTGACTAGGAAATCAAGAGAGAGAGGGCTTAAGGCTGTATGTCCATGTATCTTGTTTTGCCTCATTACAGAACCTTCCTTACAGAAGTGGTTCTTGTTGCCAGGCCATTAGTAAATGGCTGCGTAATTTAGAAATCGAGTATGCATTTGGGCCATTTTAATTCAATTTTTTGCGTCACCGCACCAATCAGAGCATTGGAAGTTATGTTGGATCTGATTCCCTTAGAACATCTTCATCTGCAGCGCTGCTAGAATGACTACATACAGAATGAAGCTACAAAACCAATGGTACGATCAACCTGTTGCCAAAGGGAACAGGAGCATTACCAGGAAAATTCAAGATCCTACTTTCCTGATACCTTCGGACATCATGGAAAAGTCATACATGTTTGAAAGGACATTTGAAATAGTTTTTCCAACTAGAGACGAATGGGATAACAACATGTTCAAAACTAATACAGGAGATATAATCTGGTACACAGATGGATCACTGAAAAACAGCCTCTCAGGACTGGGAGTATGTGGCGTGTCACCAAGAACCAGCCTATCTGTAAGCCTTGGGCGATACGCTACGGTCTTCCAGGCAGAAGTTTTGGCCATTATCCATTGTCTGCGTTAAAATATGAGGATAGGCTACCATGGTAAGTGGATTCTCACATTTAGTGACAGTCAAGCCGCTTTAAAAGCGCTCAGTACTTTCGAAATCAAATCTAAAATGATTTTGGAATGTAGAAACCTTCTTACAGAAGTGGCAACTAGAAACAAGGTGATACTTCCAGGTGTTCCAGGGCACAAAGGTATCGAAGGTGATGAAAGGGGTGATGAACTTTCTAAACAAGGATCGTCTTACACTCCCATTAGTGCAGAAGCTTTTTGTTTGATCAATTTGAAGACCGCAAAAACCAGTGTTCTTAGATGGGAAAAACGGAAGATGTATGAAGCTTGGCTCAACACTCCTGGTCACATCCATGCTAAAAATATGATTGTGGATCATCAACAAGGATTGCCTCTGAAATTCTAAGATACTCTAGGCAAAAGATACGTTTAATCGTAGGCTGCATAACTGGACACTACTATTTCAGAAAACACCTCCATAAAATGGGACTGTTTCAGCAAGACCCTATCTGCAGGAAATGTCATATGCTAGAGGAAATGACCAAGCATATCATTTACGAATGCGAGACTCATGCCCTCCCTAGATTAACTTCTTTAGGCATCATCCATACTAGAGTGTTACACCTAGACTCCATTAAAGGGTCATAGGACTTTATTAATAAAGTGGGTGACCCGAGCAACTAGAACTAGAAAACATTGGGTTTGGAGTTAATAGTACAAAATGCTGATAAAAGCAGAGTTGCCCAATGACATACAAACCCGACTCTAAGAAGAAGAAGAAAAAAGGAAAGTCTCAAACATTTTATTCTGACAAAAGTGACAGTAGAAGATAAAAGCGTACAAGAGATATAACATTCCCATTAGCACGGGGAATGAACTTGGAACATCATTCTGCAAAATTTGCTGTTCTCCATTAAACCATATTGAATTTTTATTCGTTGGCTTATTAACATTACTTAAGAAGTTGATAACCATTGACTGCTCAACCACCTAATCCAGAATCAGTTGACATGGGAGCAAATCCTTTTTTTCCACAAGTTTCCATAGATTAATTTGAAGTTTATGAAAATCTTCTGAAGCATAAAAACAAAGAATTATCTTTTTAATCATAGTAAGGAAATCTTCAGAATGATAAAAATCATCACTTTGCTGTAACGTTTTCTGCCGTTTATGAAACTGAACTTTTGTAGTGAATAATGTAGACATACAAATACGCATATTGATAAAAAAAATAAGCATATAAAATATAGAAATACGTAGCAAAAAATATTTTCTCACAACATATTTTGAACTTGCAATATTTAAATTTCGTAATGCTCTGTCAGAACAGAATAAGTAAATTTTAAGTTAATATACTACCAACATTATTTTTATTTGCCATGTTACTTAAAAAAAGTAAATTTACTCTCCTAATTTCTAATATATCAATGATTAAACCTGTGATTATTTATGCTTTACCAATTTAGAACAGTCACTAATACAGATGAATAAAAAGTAATTTTTTAACATAAAATACTAGTTAACATTTAAGACATTTAATCTGTACTTTGAGAGAAATAAAAACATTAAAAATTACCTCGAAATTGAAGCCTTGAAGCATATAGTAAAATTTAATGAATTTTCTTTTTACAAAATTGCAAAGAAATTAACTTTAATCAAATATTTAATTATAAATATATAAAAAAGAGTACACTCTATGCATTAACAAATTATCAATTTTTTACTTTCGAGAAAAGAATTCTGAGAATTTAAGAATTAAAATTGAAATAACTCTCTTTATTTTCAAAATTTGAGGAAAGTGCTGTTTTGTCTTTAACTTTAGAGTGAAGCCGTGTACTCTTAACTCAAACAAAATGCGTTATAATGAAATTAAACTTCTTTTCTTTGGGTCTAAATCGGAGGGAAGTGTAAACTTCTGCTTAAAATGGAAACTTCTTCATAATGTCTTCGCACAAGTTAACATTCTTTATTCATATAAGATCTCATGATTTCCTTGTTTCTATTTATAACTCATGAGAATATTTAGTAATTATAAGTATTACAAGTTTTACATTGTAAGTTTATATAAGTGCTCACTAATTAGGAATAGTGTACTTACAATATGTTAAATATGTTGTTTTTTATATCTATCCGTTATTTTGTATGTAAATGCTGTTAAATTATTACGTATTACAGTATAATATATTTTAACACAGAAATTTTTATATCAGAAGAATTTGTACAGTTCGACAAGGCGCTAATGCTCCCTATATTCTATGAAAAACGTTCCTCGATACAGGTCTTTCGGATATATAAAAAGTGAGATACGTAGTAGGAAATATTTTTATTTCACTTTCACGGTAGCATTTGCTTATTTAATTTTATTGAAATAGTAACCAACATGTTCCTTATTTTATAATAAAGTGCAGTACATAAAGATATTAAATGATCAGAAGTGCTGTAAATAATAAGAAATAATACGAGTAATGTCACATTTATGATATTTTTAGTTTAAATTATCTAATATATTTCCATTTTTTATGCAAACATACCTTCTGATATTTACTGTTTATTTATTTTTTGTCAATATTACCATTCCTTATTTTATAGTTATATAATTATTAATACATTTTATTCTCTTTTTCAAATTTAACTGTATCTAATGTCGTGGTAAATGTATGACATTTATTTTATAAAAAAATACTTATTGGAACAAAGTTTTCTCTTTTTATATAAACATTTATTTCCAAATATGAAAAAAAAATTATTACGAAACATAATAAAAATGATTGAAAATAACGGAGAATATTACCTTATATTTTGTAAGCTTCGAATGCATTTCATTTGAATTGTACTTTTTTTTAATGTACAAAAACACATCTATTCAAAAAAACTATTCTGATATTCTATCGGATACATACGCACTCAAGAGGAATTGTGGCATGATATCTTTTAACATTGATTTTAGAAATAGAATGTGTTTACGTACTGTATCTTATCACGAATAATGCTGGTGTTAAGGGATTCTTCGCATTTAGAATCCTTTGTATCATTAAATTTAAAAAACGCGTGCTGTTGTGTTGAGGCTTCCCCTCCTGGTTGACAGCAACATCAAAGCAAGTCTACGAGCAGGAACGCCTTCAAACAATGGAGCACAGTCTCAGATCTAGAGAATAACTGGCTTTTATTTAAATCGATGCAGGCCAAAATGTGGGGAGGAACAGCTTGAGTCGCATTGTATTTTGGACAGAGGGGATAAACTCTAGGGCCAATGCAAGAGTTTGTTCATTTCGAAATCTCACGAGAGTTGTCTGATTGTAACAGTTACCAACCCCATTCAGAAGAGCTCCTGGGCGATTTATCGCACACCATTCATGCGCGGAGGCTTTCCTGCAAGAATATTGCCTGATCCTGGTGGTTATCTCTGAAAAAGTAAATCAGCCACCATGAGCAGTAAACTTACGGTTGCCTTCCCTGGTCACATTATCAGAAATTTCATTAGCGTACGCATCCACATGCGATGGAACCCACTGAAAGGTGATCTTGACAGTGGCAATCAAGCGATTCAAAAGCCGGATGATGTAGACTTTTATATATTATTACAAAATTGAAAGAATATAGTCTTTTATTTCAGCTATAGATATATTATTAATTAATCAATGAATGACATATATATATATATATATATATATATATATATATATATATATATATATATATATATATATATATATATATATATATATATATATATATATATATATATATATATATATATATATATATATATATATATATATATATATATATATATGTATGTATATTTCATGCGGGCTTTTTGAACTGTTAGTTCCTTAACTTTGATTTTTTCATAATAATTCCAAATTATCATAAGTATGATTTATTTTATAACTTCCACAAATATTTCGGTCTAACTGATAGAGAAATTACATATATTTTCAAGGATTCTTTATTCACAAAGTATAATTTGTGGGTTATAAACCTATAAGAATTTAATATTCTCTATATGTTAAGTTCTCTATATGTTAATATTCTCTATATGTTAATATTCTCTATATTTAATATTCTCTATATGATAATGGCCGAAGATACGAGGCCTGTCGTGGTAACTCCTACCCACCAGCTACTAAGGAGCCCATCAAAATTCCGTGGAGAGTCTGGAGATGACCACCGGAAATGGCTTACAGAATACGATCGGGTGGCCAAGTTCAACAAATGGGATGAAATGATGTGCCTTGCGAACGTCTATTTTTTCCAAGACGGTACGGCCAAGCAGTGGTACATAAACAATGAAGATGCCTTGGACTCCTGGGACGCATTCAAGAAAAGTTTAAATGAACTTTTTGGCGATCGTCAGAAATACACAAAGAGGGCCGAAGAGCAACTGAAATATAGGGCTCAAAAGGCAGGAGAGGCTACGCAGTCCTACATTCAGAGTGTATTAGGACTTTGTTACGAGGTCAACCCTTCGATGTCCGATGACGAAAAAGTGTCGCATTTAATGAAAGGCGTTGCTGAAGATATTTACCAGGTGCTTTTAATGAAAGAAGTTAAGACTGCGCCTGAATTCATCAAGTGGTGCAACTACATTGAAGACATGAAACAGAAAAGAGTTGGTTTAAGAAGATTTCAGAGACTACCAAATGTCGTACCAGTAGCAGCCATGGAGGACGAGCCAGACTTGGTGTCCCTTATCTGCAGAATTGTACAAGAAGAGGTTCATCGAATAGTTAATCGACCTGACGAGTTTCCAGACTCCTATTCCCAGCCGCTACAGACCGTGATCCAAGACGAAGTCGAAACAGTTTTGGCACCAGTTGTCGCAAAGTCTGCAGGCACCCAACGACGTCCCACTTATGCAGCCGCTGTGACGAGGGAACCTAGTAGCCCTGTCCAGAAATCAGCACCGCAGCCAAGGAAAACTGATCTTTGGAGAACGGCTGACAACAGACCAGTTTGTTTTCACTGTGGACGCCCTGGACACGTCGTACGCTATTGCCGTGAGAGGAAAGCCGTTTTTGACAATTATAGAGCCCGCCGACGGAACTTCGACGACGCTGACGCTGAAGAAGAGTTGCGACGACCAAGCCTCGTACGCCGTTCTTCACCTAGTCCTCTTAGAGGCCGATCACCAACCCGTCGTTTCCGATCACCGTCGCCATATCGTCGATCAAGTTGGTCTCCAAGCCGTAGAAACGAGGAAAACTGGGCACTGCGACCTTTCGGGGAGGTGAGGCCGCATGTAATGAAAATCCTCCATCAGCCGCAAAGATGACAGGTAACCACCTCGACGTCATGGTAAATAATCAGCCGATCCGTGCCCTAGTGGATTAGGGAGCTTCATTTTCTGTCATCTCCGATAAGTTTCGTCGATCCTTAAAGAAAAATATGTTTACTGACGCCAAGAACACTATACTGAAAGTCGCTAATGGTAGTTTTGTTAGGCCAGTGGGAAAATGCGTTTTGCGTGTCGTTATAAATGGACGAGAGCTGCTGTTTGAATTCATCGTTCTACGGCATTGTAGTCACGACGTAATCCTCGGATGGGACTTCTTGGAAGCTTCTCAAGCCGTGATAGACTGTGGCCGGAGTGAACTGTTGTTGGAAGATACTGACCTTGAAACCACTGCGCTAGACGCTTGGAAGCTGTATGCCACGAAGGACTACAAGCTTCAGCCATGCTCATTGACGAGAATAGCCGTATCAGGACTAGATGTCGGAAGAAACATAAGCGTAATCGTAGACAGCAATAGACATTTGCTGCTTGAAAGAAAACTTGCTGTACCATCCATGGTATCCTTATACCATAATGGACAAAGTGAAATTTGGGTTGCCAACATGCAAGCCAAAGATCAAGTCATTCCTAAAAGGATGTACATAGGCGAAGCTGAGCTCCTGAATGACGAGCATGTATGTGAGATTGCTGATACAACAAAAAGTAAAAGTACACTGCAAGAGTTGACGAATTCCAGTATAGATTATACCATAATGATATCCCCTGAGTTGAGCAGCGAAAGAAAATGCAAATTAGCCAAACTCTTACAAGCCTTTTCTGGAATCTTTACAAAATCTAACAAGTCGTCAGCGGCAAAGACAAATATGAAACATAGGATCAATACTGGTGATCATACTCCAATCTACCAAAGGGCTTACCGAGTTTCACCGACTGAAAGACGCATAATTCGGGAAGAGGTTGAGAAAATGCTTGACCAAGGTATTATCCAGCCATCTGAGAGTCCCTGGTCATCCCCCGTCGTACTCGTGAGAAAAAAAAGATAAAAGCTGGCGTTTTTGCGTAGACTATCGAAAACTGAATAGCATCACGAGGAAGGATGTTTATCCTCTACCCCGCATTGATGACACTCTAGACTGTTTAAAAGGCGCCAAGTTCTTTTCTTCCATGGACCTCCAATCTGGTTACTGGCAGATAGAAGTGGATGAAGCGGATCGTGAAAAGACGGCATTTATTACCCCAGAAGGCTTATACGAATTTAAAGTCATGCCGTTTGGACTCTGCAATGCAACGGCGACTTTCGAAAGAATGATGGATAATTCGCTACGCCATCTCAAATGGACTATGTGCCTGTGTTACCTGGACGACATAGTAGTTTTCGCAGAAACTTTTGAAGACCACCTTATCCGGTTAAAAACAGTTCTGGAATGCATTCAAGAAGCTGGACTCATACTTAACCCCAAGAAGTGCCTTTTTGCTGCCCAAGAAGTGAAAATACTAGGCCATCTCGTATCCAGTAACGGTGTCCGTCCAGATCTTGACGAAGTGAAAGCCGTGAGCAACTTTCCTATTCCACAGAACGTACATGACGTAGGAAGCTTTCTTGGACTTTGCTCGTACTTCCGAAGGTTTATTAAGGGCTTTTGCTATCTCGCAGAGCCCTTGCAATTGCTGTTGAAAGGCGATGCGAAATTTCATTGGGGTTCTAAAGAGGTAAAGGCTTTCAAAAACCTGAAGGAGGCGCTTACATCTGATCCAGTATTGGGGATATTCGACGAAAGATGCCTCACAGAAATTCATACCGACGCCAGTGGATATGGTATTGGAGCAGTTCTGGTTCAAATTGAGAATGAAGTCGAAAGAGTCATAGCATACGTCTCTAGAACCCTGACAAAAGCCGAAAGGAAATATTCTACTTCAGAACGAGAATGCCTTGCCGTCGTATGGGCTATTAATAAATTCCGGCCATACCTGTTCGGAAGACATTTTACCGTTGTTACGGATCATCATTCACTCTGTTAGCTTATGAATCTAAAAGATCCCTCAGGCAGGCTGACGAGGTGGGCTCTTGGGCTCCAGGAACATGATTTTTTGGTAAAATACAAATCTGGGAGGAAGCATAATGATGCCGACGCTCTCTCGAGAAATCCAGTGGATGAAGCGACTGAGACGCAAGACCAATTTTTAGCTGTAACCACGGGTATAGACCTCGCTATCAAACAGAAGAAAGATCCAGACATGGCAAAAATAATCCTTCCGAAGATCGGCCCCTCTATCGAGGAGAAGAAATTTGAGTTAATTGACGGAGTCTTATGCAGAAAGAATTTTGATCCAGCCGGGAAGCCATGGTTGCCTGTCATTCCCAAGCATCTACGAGCCGATATACTTAAACATTTCCACGACGCTCCTATCGCAGGGCATCTTGGCTTTGCGAAAACGTACGACAGAATCAGGAAAAGATTTTATTGGCCGGGGATGTACCGGAATGTTGTGCGGCACGTCATGCATTGTCGAGAATGCCAACGGAGGAAATCAGTTCCGCAACCACCCCCTGGACGCCTGGTTTCCATCCCTCCTACTGTCACACCTTTCCACCGCATTGGGATAGATCTGCTTGGGAGGTTCCCTAAGTCTGCCCATGGAAATAAATGGATCGTGGTCTGCACACAGATTACTATACACGCTATGCAGTAACCAGAGTCTTACCAACTGCTGAAACCGAAGAAATCGCCAAGTTTCTGCTCGAAGAGATTCTTCTGAGACATGGAGCTCCTCGAGTCATTATTACAGATCGTGGTGCCGTTTTCCAGTCCAGACTTGTATCCGCACTAGTCGAATTATGTCATATCGATCATCGAATGACGACGGCGTATCATCCCCAAACGAATGGATTGACGGAGCGCTTTAACAAAACTCTAGCTGGTATGTTGTCCATGTACGTTGATATCGAACAGAAAAACTGGGACGAAATTTTGCCATTTGCGACGTTTGCCTATAACACCGCTAAGCAGGAGACAACAGGATTTACGCCGTTCTACCTGCTCCATGAACGTGAAGCCGAAACGACGCTGGATACAATGTTCCCATTCTTGCCTGATGATGCAACGGACGCTTACCTAGCCAAGACTATTTCCAGGGCAGAAGAGTCGAGACAATTGACCAGAACGCATACTCTGAGAGCGCAAGATAAAGACCGTCGACATTATAATTCCAAACACCGAATGGTGTCCTATAGTCCTGGAGACCTCGTATGGGTTTATACCCCAGTTCGAAAGGTCGGTCTTTCCGAGAAGCTCTTAAGGAGGTATTTTCGGCCCTATCAAGTGCTGCGCCGCTTATCCGACGTCACCTATGAAGTGCAAGATTTTGATCGTGCCTCCCGGAAAAGGAAACTAAAAGATGTTGTCCATGTTTTGCGCATGAAGCTGTACCATGATCCGGCGAAGCAGACCGACATTGAAGACGGAAGAAATCAAGGTGTCGTTCTTCCTGAAAAGAAGGCAGAAGTTTACAAAGGACCTTTAACACGCTCAAGATCCAAATAGCAGCGAGACGCTGTCTTTTTGAGAGAGGAGCAATGCCGCATAGAGAAAGCTTACCAACGAGCTCAGTGGCCGAGTGGTCAAAGCGCGCGATCCAAACCCAGAGGTTGCGGGTTCGATACTAGCCACGGCTGTTGTATCCAAAGTATGGATTTTTTGTTTGTTTCCTTAATTATTGTTTCCTTATGTTCTCCAACATTCTAGACCTTTCTTTGTTATGTTAATTAGTTGTTTCTCGAATATTCTATTACTGTATAAAAGATTATACCCACTAGTCGTGGGCAACTTCTCGATCTTGTAAGGTTACAAGTCGCTACTTTCCTTCAATAAACTTGTTTGTTTAAAACCAACGGTGTGTTCACTTAAATCTTTGTGACAATATATATATATATATATATATATATATATATATATATATATATATATATATATATATATATATATATATATATATTTCATGCGGGCTTTTTGAACTGTTAGTTCCTTAACTTTTATTTTGGTCATAATAATTCCAAATTATCATAAATATGATTTATTTTATAACTTCCACAAATATTTCGGTTTAACTGATAGAGAAATTACATATATTTTCAAGGATTCTTTATTCACAGAGTATAATTTGTGGGTTATAAACCTATAAGAATTTAATATTCTGTATATGTTAAGTTATTATAAGAATCTAATATATATTTACTAAATTTAACATTCATAAAAATTGTTATTTTTTAAAAAATGAGATAAATTTCTTTTAAGTGTATAATGTTTATACAATAATCATATTAACATACATATTTAACTCACATTAACTAAAGATAATTAGGTTAAACTCTTCAATTTCCATAATAGGACATTTGTATACAAATAAGAGAAATTCTGAAGAAATTTTACAATATGCAGTAATTTTAAATGTAGGACGTGTATGTGTCGAAGAATTTTTAAATTGCACAAGAACCAAATATTAGTATACTAAATTACGAAATAAATAAGTAATAAGCATAGTCAGAAACATATCTACATTTATTTTTCTCTCTTATTGGTAGCAAGTAATTTATCATTTATGAATTTACAGGGAGAAATCATTTCTATTGACCAATTAGAGTGAAATAGGCGGTACGCACTTATCACAAAAATTAGAATTATATTAACTTTTCCATAGTTTTGGCTGATAGTCGCTAAAATAAAAGTTTATGGATGCTGACAGTTATTTCGAATGAGAATATTTATGCACACCTTGTTCTTATGATTATATTTATATATACCTTGTCCTTGTGATTATATTTAGAAATATTTTGGCCTGTTCCTAATAAATCTATCAAAAATGCTTCATTTATCTATTACAAAAATTTGTGGGATATTACTCTCAAAATTTGCGGTTTTTATTTTTTTGTCTTCTTTTAACGATCATTTACAAAATTAATTAGTATTTCTAGAATAAATTCCTTGTGAAAAAAAACAGACTTTTGAAGAAAAAGTATATCCTGTCGACACAAAATGTGTATCTAGAAGCATGTGGACATATATTGTATTGGAATTTAGAGCAACGTCGCATAGAGAAGTCAAACATAAAAAATGAAACTGAAATTGTAATAATATAATATTATAAATTTCTGTAACATATACATTGTTTTATAACGCGAAAATAATAAAATGTGAAATGAATACTCTAAAATCTCTAAATTTTGAGATATACATCAGTTTGAAAAATAAAATGCATAACAAAGTTAGCACAATAGTAAAGTACTCTAAATGCAGTACAACGCATAAAATTTTCTGGTTAGATAAAATATTTTCAATATAATTTGTTAACATAAACCTCAAATTAAGTCAAAGTTACGAATAAATTTTAAAAAATATGCCAATAATATGTCGATATAAATAAGTAAAAAGAAAATTTCATCTTAGCCATAATATATGTTCAAATAAGTCACAATTAGCTGCTATGCACCTTTGCAACCATAAATGGAACTCTGCATTTATAATTAAATAAGGGATTAAATCTCACTGCTTTGCAATTTTGTCCATCTGCGAAAAAAAATTATTTCTATGTGCTTCATATCTTTAATGTCGAAGTCATTTTCGATGCTCTTATTTCTTACAAAAAAAAGGGAGCATTGGTCATAAATCTTTTCATTTTATGTCGAAAAATTCTTAATTTTGGCTTACCTGTAAGAATTATAATGTTCTAGATAGATGAAATATAAGAAATCAGAGGTTTAATCCATCATATATAGGAAATCAGCGGAGTTAAACTGCCATTTTTACGTAACTTTGGAAATAACAATATTGTTGGCATAACAACTTAAAAATTTATGTACTCTAATTTGATATATCTTCACGAAATTTAAAGAGTAAAATGTAAAAAAATTCTAAGAAAACACATTTTTTATACAATATTCAAATCAAAAAAATATTTACAATATTTGCATACACACACACACACACACACACACACACACACACACATATATATATATATATATATATATATATATATATATATATATATATATATATATATATATATATATATATGATCTGTTTTTCGGTATTTATCTAAAACTACCGGATTATAAATTTAATCTTAAAATTGAGAAATGTTTCATTATGAAAATTTCTATTGAATTGGATATTCAAATCATGATATATTTTAGTTAACTTCTTAATAATGCTTATGCAATAATTATGAAAGCAACTCTGTATAAAGAAATTCTATCCAGACTTCTTAATATGGAAAGAAAACCTTTACTTAATTTAATTATAAATTACACAAAGTATTTAATTTAATAATTAAACAATAGAATTTATATTTTATCTATTGATAAATAACTGATATAACATTTTTATTAAAAATTAATAAATCTAATTATTATTAATAATATAAGCAATCGATTATATATTATTGTAATATCAATTATTTATATTATAATAAATTAAGAATTATAAAAAAAAATCATTGAATTTCTGGAAATGATTTACTTGTAGATTGAATTCATAGAAAACAAGAATTTTTTCTTTAAAATAAAAATATACATATTTCTTAATATTTTTATTTTCAATGTATATATATACATATTAATGTAATAGAAAAAAATTAATAATTATATTAAGAGCATGAAAACAATATACACAAATCCAATATTAAATATATAATTTTATTTCTATGAAAATAATTTTTATTAACATTTACAAAAAATGAAAATTATCCCAGATAAGAATCCAAGACTGCTACATTTTTTGGACAGTACAGAATTTCTATTAATTACAAAAGGAAATTGCTTTGTTACATATTGTTTTTAAGCTAGCTCCAAATTTTCAATATTTCAAACGAATCCTCGAATATCTACAAGGTTTTTTCTCAAAAGTATGTTCTATAAAAAGCACCTGAAAATAAATAATTAATTTAGATTTTTGAAAATATTAAAATATATGAGAGTTTCATGAAGAATTAGAAAATTAATTTTGCAACATTTAATTTTTGCAAAATAGGAGATACTTTTAATTCTCAAATAGTATGTAGAAACCCATTTTCTCCATAGTTATAAGGAAATTAAAATAATAAGTTTAAAAAATAATGAGTTATTGAATTAGGTATGATATTTTATTTAAAATCAATAATGAAAATTTTTGACTTTAAAATAATGTTTCTTTAGTGTTTTAAAATATATTATACACACCAATTTATAAGTATTTTTTTTTCATAATTATATCTAATACAGTTTTCTTAACTATATTTTTTCAGGCCAAGATTGGGTAGAAAGCAAGGAATTTAATCCTTACTAAAATTTTATCCAAAAATATTGACCTTCAAAATCAAACATTAAATGTGCTTTAATGCCCACCATAGAATAAATATTCAAGTTCATACATATAATCCCACAAAAATATTCATTGTGTTAATTGTGATTTATATATTTTTATCTAACAATAGAATAATCATAGGAAACTTTTATAATTAAGAATACCTTATTAATATTCAGCCAAGCATCTCGTAGCTGGAATACGTTATGTGGAGGAATTTGTCTTCAGACTTAAATTCTTCATAAGCTTCAAGTAGAGTCATTGACAGATTTGCTAGAACTTGATTATTGAATTTTAAGTGGATGACTTGTTCGGGAGGCAGCTTCATTCGCAACCTAAAAGAAAAGATTTACACATGAAATAGTATCTACTTATATTTAGGAAGAATCTCAAACATAATATTGAATAATATTTAAACAAAAATTCATACTTTTTGAAAAAAATATCGGTTGAAGAGCAAAACCTGAAACTCAATAAACAAATTGTTGGTGAAAAATTCACAGCTAAAATTGTTTTAGAAATTCGTTCCACCTCCTCTAACTGAAACGAAACTCATCTTGGAAATATGATACATAATCTATTGAATTTCTTAATCTTTTCTACCGTTACTAATGTATAAATGTATTTTCAGCTACCAAATAGGAGATTCTCAGTTTAGAGTTGTGAAAAATCCTTTAAATGTGTGTGTATGAATTAGGGGAGTCATAGTCTTTATTAAAGAATAAGGTTGTCAGTTGGTTGGTTGGATTTTCTGGTGCAAGGTCCAAAACTGGACAAACTGCGCTCTGAATAAGATTGTATAATCAGAGTATAAATTTAATCCATCCTACTTTAGATTAGTGCTTAGGATATTTTTTTAATTTGAAATTGTTGCAAAGTCTAAGATTCTTATGAATGCGAATGTTGAAAAATACCCAGATTTAAAAAAAATCAGTCAATTAAATTTCAATAATTTAGTGTATTAGTTTCAGCTATGATTGTGTTTGCGTTTTAAATAATTCAAAGAATAAAGCTTCCATACCTTTTTATTTGGTGTAAAATATGAATGATAACTTCCTTGATTTTCAAAATAATTTTACAAAAAAAAAAAAAAAAAAAAAAAAATCAAAATTGTTACATTTAAGCTTGACTAACTAAACTACCGTTAAAAAATTAATATAACAAAGCACTCTTTAAATATGGTTTAAATAAGTGGTTGTAGATTTAATGCTAAACATAGTGCTACATTTTATACCATGTATCAGACCCTCTAACAGATGAAAACTGATGTAAGGCATTTAAGCTATGTTTTAAATTTATATATATAAGCCGTATTCATATAGTGCAAGGGGGAAAACCTCGAACTTGTCAGAATTCCATCCCGGTAAATGTGCATGGAAAAGTTAGAATTATGTCTCTCCTTAATAGTGGCTTGTATTGAACAGCGACATTTTAGTTCAAAACTATCGTACTGCTTCTCGACAAGATTAATCTCTATTACATTTACTACAAACAGATTTTTTTAATTAGTACACTAAAGTGGGAATTGACTGGAAATTCTAAGCAATGATAAATATCGCTTCAAAATTCCAAAAGGCTAAGTGATGGTATAAAAGAAAAATGCTGAGCTTGATAAATTGGCTTTTTAAATAAATCTACCCATTTCATTAAAGTTTAAGTAATCCAAACACAGAACAGCAAAAAACATACCAAGATACTCAAGAATTACAACAACCTCTTAAATGAAAGTTAACGGAATTGTTAACTGAGTATTACTTTATTTTCTAAATAAAAGAATACCGAATATAGTTTTCAATTGTTAAAACAGCAGTTTTCTTTGAAGAGCAACTATTTTTTGAATTTACAGTGCTTGTGAACAACAGATTATTGCGGTTTAAGAAAATATATTCTTATGCCAGAAATTCAACTTACCTTATGATACATAAAAGTTGACACACGGTCAACATTTCCGGCGCTATGATTTTAGACCGATCCATCGTGGGCAGTTTCTTTTCTCTAGGACATTTCTCTATCTTAATCTAATGAAGGAACAAAAGAAGTAGAAAAAACATAAAATTGAAAGCAATAAAAAATGCAGTTATCATTATAACTTCTCAAAAAATAAAGTAATTGATTTCTTTTTATAAGGAAAATTTTTAACGAATTTTAAGACTTTTTGTAATTTGTATGCTTAAAATAAGATAAAAGAAATCTCAGAAGTTTAGATACCTGAAATGTACATATACATATATCACAAATGTTTTGTTCCAAATTTAGATTCAAAATTTCTCTTCTTACTGATTTTGAACAAATTTAAATGTATACTGCTTAAAATGTTTCAAACACATATTACATACACTGTTCACTTACAATAAAAATAAATGTTTTATAAACTCATATGAACAAACATTGCATTTTAAAGACGAAATTATTAATCACGCAAGATAAATATTTTTTATTTAGTTGAAATTTCTTCTAGCAAAACCAGTTAAGAAATTTAAAAAAAAAAATTAATCATTATCGAATTAAGAAAATTATTATTACATGGAATAAAAAGTTCATAAAAATTCTCAAGGACAGTTTATTGAAATTTAAGATTATTTTATATTGCTGCAAATTCCAAAAATCATATACACATATCTATCTATCTATCTATCTATCTATCTATCTATCTATCTATCTATCTATTATATATATATATATATATATATATATATATATATATATATATATATATATATATATATATATATATATATATATATATATATTATTATTATATACAAGAATCCAATAATGAAAATATCTCTCTCTATATATATATTTATTTATTTCATTGAAAATTTTGAATAATGCATAATCACAAAATCTTTAAAGCATTTATGCTTGAATAAAAGATATAAATGGCAACATAAAATGAAAATTAACTTAAATATCTATTTGAGGATACTATATCTTGAATTGACTTATATAGATATTATTTTATGTATTAAATACAATTGAATATTTTAAAATTCAATCAAAAAGTATTGAAAATATTGTATATAATACCTTTTCATGAATTAATACCTAATGCCAGAGACATTAAGATAATTTTTGCAAATAATTTTAAAACTTATTAATGTAATAATTTAAAGAAAAGCATTACTAATTTATTATATACATTTTAAACTCAAAATATCAGGAAAAAAGATCTTACAGGTATTTGAAATGGAAACTTCTCGAATATCCTAAGAGCTTCCGCGTCAATGGCAGCTTGAAAACAAAGAAAAAAATGAATTAATCAGTTATTGTAAACTAAAATTCAGGATATAAAAGATAATTTTGCGTAAAATAAAATCATAATTGTTGGTATTATATAATTAAAGCATTCATGAAAATTAACGAAACTACACATTTTATTTCAAATTTTAGAAATCTACTTGCGGAAAAGAAGGACAATAAGCCTTCCTTGCACGTGCAACGTAACTTCACTTACATTTTATGGTTCTAATATATAAATTGTAAACAAACTTATATGAAATTAATATTATAAGCAATTTGCTTTAATTCCTTCAGAATAATTTTTTATCTATATTGTTAATTTGAATGAGCTAAATTTTTTCACACACAAGTAAAATTATATAAAATTAACTTCAAATCAACATATAATTAATTTTTAAGTCATTTAAGAATGTTAGTATTATAAATAATCAAAAATGTTATATATCTGCATTTTATTGGAAAATATTGCAATATTTTAAAGCTTTTGCTAAAGTTGTAATAAGAAAGTTTCTGAATATTTTAAATTGTTTTCAATGACTATAATATAATTTAATCATTAGAACATCAATTACGAGAATTTAAAGTTGCATGTCTTTTCCAGAGATTGATTATCTACATATTTTCCGTTTAACAAATGATTTGATACATTACGAAATTTTTTTATGTAATTAATTTTTGTACTTACTGCTCCCCTCATAATCAGTATAAGTCCCATCTGACCCACTCAAAGAAGACGATACCTCAGTTTCGTACTTATCAAATCCATTTGAGCCAGATTTTGTAGATTCTATTTCTGGATGAAATGATGTTTTATTTTTCCTCGTGAACATTATCTTAAAGGAAAAAATTTATTTGAAAATTAGAAAAATGTTACTATTTTCCCAGTTGCTACAACTTTCAACCTTTACTCAAACTTAGCAAGTCTAGAAATGTGCGAGGACTTTCTCAAGAGCTTTGAAAATAATCCCATTATAAGCAAACCAATGAGAACATTTTGAGACCTCCCTTCTTTCTTTACGCTTGTCCTGTAACACGTGACAGCAGAAGTGATTCATGTGTCATGGGGGCATTTGACTCATGAAATGGATATTTTGCTCTTCCCATTATCTTCGAAGAGCACACCTGGAAAGGGAATTCGATTCACGTGTTTTCATTCGCATGATAGAAAACATGAATGTGCAGGATGTCAGATGTGAGAACGATCGATGGGGGACAGATCACTATGCATTCAAAAGTCGAAATGACTAACAACGAAAATTGCATTAGCAGATATATATGAAATTTAATATTTTGTAAATTTCACTAGCAAATATGCGATTTCATTGCTCTTTTTAATATATTACTTTTAAGAAAATGTATCATTTTACACCTTATTGTCACACAGGGAAGTTAAATTTATTCCCATCGAGAATTAAAGGTATTCGTAAGGAATTACATTGCCAATCCTCATCATGTATCTCCAATCCTCATATGCTGAAGACTTCGGATAAAAAAAAAAACTGAAGAAATACTCTTTCCAAACGGCAGAAGATAAATCATGAGCGGCAGATTTATTGATTTAGCTCTGCAAGAAATAAAGCAACTAACATTGTTAATGTACGAAAAAAAATTTTTTTAAGCATATTAGGTTAATATGATGTTGAAAGGTTTGATAATAATACAGTGTTTTAAAGGCTTAATTTATTTTAAATGTAAAACAAAATATAGTAACTTACGTTATCCAAATATTTTATTGAGAATTTTATAAGTTTTACAAATATAAAAATAAATTTTTTAAAAAGAAATTTGATAATTCTGTAAAAATAAATTTTAACTATTAAATTTATGTATTTTTAAGAAAATTGTGTAGTTAAACACTATAATATTGATATTTCACCTATGATATAATATCTTTTTTTATTATTGAAGGATACGCAAAATAAGACATCACAATCTTTTTAATATATATATATATATATATATATATATTATATAGTATGTGAATATATTTTTATTATATTCACATTGTGTGTATGTGAATATAATAAAAAATAAGTAATATAATTTCATAAAAATATAGCTTCAAAAATTTCTATAGAACAAGAACAACTTCAAGGTCTTAATTTAAAATAATGAAAGTAATTTGAACAGCATTTTTAAAATTTTTGACTTATAAAAAACCAATTTGTAAATACATATATATTATTTAGTAATAAAAATGAATTTTACATATTAAAATGTCTTTTTATTAATCAAAGAAATAATTTACTTCAAAAATTTAAAAAGAAATAAAATAATGTACTAGCAAAAAAGAATTATTCTCTTGCAGTTTTAGACTACAGAGTTATTAATTTAGTATAAATATTTTAACGATTAAAAGTAGCTTGATGAATTATGTTATTGAATATTCAACAAGCTATAATAAACTAGTTTGTGTAATTGCTTAACTCAGTGATTTTCAACCTGTGGGGCGCCCCCCTTAGGAGGGCACAAGCACACTAATAGGGGGGTTCCAAGACAAAATGTTATTTTTATATCCAAGAGAAAATGTTATTTAAAAAAATTGATTAAGTGACTGAAAGGAAAAAACACTCACACACATACAAAACAAAATACATTTCGGCATACTTAATATAATTAACTTATTAAATTAAAATAACTTACTAAATTGAAAACAAGTTTAATATTTATTAGTGACTTCCTTGGGCTTGTCTTTTAGAGCAAAGTTTTTAGAAGGAGGGTTTAATATTAGAAATAGACAATCTCAGTTCTTTTTCTATATTTAGTTGAGATCGATATTTTGTCTTCATTGAAGCCACCGCAGAAAATCCTGTTTCACAAAGGTAAGATGTTGAAAATGGTAGTAGAATGCGAAATGCCCTTGTTTTTAGTGCAGAAAACTCATCATCCACTCCTGCCCAAAATTAAAAGAGTGATTTATTACTCAATTGTATTTTGATTTCATCGCTTGCCGTGAAGTCTATGAAGGTTTCTTCCTCTTCAATTGAGAGTCCTTCAGGAGTATTTTGAAATAGATCCCTCACCCACTTGTAACTTGATATCAGTTTGTCGCCAGCAAGAAAGTACTTTTTAAAATTCTTTGCTAGCATTGCTGTATGATTTTCAATGGTTACAAAAACAACTTTTACATTATGTTCTTCAGCCTTGTAAGTTTTAATAAAATCATTCAAATTTGTAAACATTGTTAAGTTTTCCGTTGGCCGGAAATATTTGCACCAATATCAGTCCGCAGTTGTGCGAGAGTTGATAAATGTGGCTACGACTATTATGGCGCCCGTCTTTAAAGGTGGCGGGAAAAATCCTCGTGACTCTTTAGCGTATAAACCAATTAGCCTATTACCAATACTATCACAATTATTCGAATACTGCATTAAATATATATTACAGAATTTCATCAACGAAAATAACATACTATAAGATGAACAATTTGGATTCAGAAGCAAACACACAACAACAAACCAACTGCTTAGAGCTGTCGAATTTATCCCTGGGAATATTTATAGTAATAATGCTATACCTTTACTATTTTTGGACGTTGCGAAGGCGTTTAACAAAGTTTGGCTGGATGGACTCGTATATAAACTGAATAAACTAAAAATACCAATACATTTTATCAAATTAATAAATAGTTATCTAAAAGGAAGAAAATTTGCCGTTAAAGTCAATAACCAATTATCTAATGACTTTGAAATGCTTAGCGGGGTACCTCAGGGCTCAATTTTAGGGCCATTACTCTATATGTAAAAGATATTCCAAAAATTAATGATTTTAAGATCTTTATTTTTGCTGACGACACGGCAATCATGTAATCAGGAAATTCAAATGAAACTGCCACAACACATATCAGAAACTATTCTCCGATAATTGAAAGGTGGTTAAATAAATGGAAAATTGCCATAAATCCGGAAAAATGTGTCTCAGTACTTTTCGGAAACAAGCGAAAACATACCCCGGAATTGGAAATAAACAATACTAAAATCCCTTGGTCTAATAAAGTGAAATATTTGGGGGTAACATTACATCGTCGACTGACCTGGCTCCCACATATTTCAGAAACAAATAAAAAATATAAAAAAATGGAGGCAGTATTATACCCACTTATATCTAGATCATCAAACCAACACCAGAAAATAAACTTTTAATTTACATGAGTTTAATAAAACCAATCTTAACTTATGCTGCTCCTGATTGGGGGTATGCAGCAGCCAGGCACTTCAATAAATTACAATCATACGAAAATAGAATGATCAGAATGATGGTAAACGCCCCAATTTATTTTAGAAATGAAATTATTTTTAAGGAATTCGACATAGAAAACATGTCCAAATTTATTTTAAGAATATCAACAAACTTTTATAATAACTTGATAAATATAGCAAATCCTTTAATAAATTCACAGAAAAATTATAACATAAATGATCCAAAAAACAGAAGGAGACTTAGATCTATTTTTCGAGATACCGGACAATGGTAAATTCCCATCTCTAGAATTAATGAACATATGTAGCAGTGACAGCTAATAATTCTAAATCCATAAAAATAAAACTGTTCAAATCGCCATTTTGGTATCAAGATTTTGTCGCCTCTTTAATTCCATCTGTTAATAACCACAAGCTAATGAATTCTCCCCCCCCCCGAGTATAACCCCTAGGGCATATAAGATCTCAATAACAAGGCAATCACTCAAATTTCCGCTATTCTCCCAGACAATTCTCAAAATTGAAAATTCACCCTGACAAAGGATTGATGGGCCACATGCGCTCTCACAAGTTCTCCCCTCGACACATCTTCATACCACCTGTTGAAAATTAAACCGCTAGTGGAAGACAACATGAGCCATCATTATAGTAAAATAAATTCAATAAAACAGTAACTTAATACTATATCAAACACAAATAATACAAGGAATATACATATATATATATATATATATATATATATATATATATATATATATATATATATATATATATATATATATATATATATATATATATATATATATATATATACATATATATATATAATATAATAATGACAATAATTTATATATAATTATCACTGCAATTAAATGGATTGTACAACAGCTATGTAAAAATATTATGAACCGACGATTTAAGTCTTTCTGAACTGTAAAATAAATTGAAAATTGTAAATATACCTATAAGGTAACAAAAATTCTGTAAATAGTCCTTGTAATATATAAACAAGAATCTGTATTTAGCCAAGTTTATGTAATCTTATATTGTTTTGTATAACGTTGTTAAAAATATTGTTATGAAAAAAGAAAAAAATTGTTATGATTCAGGTACTTGCCTAAATGATTATTATGAACCAATAATATGAAAGTAGGCAGTAAGCCTATAATTGTAAAACCCCCAATGTAAATTGCCCTTTTTAACAGATCAATAAAGCACTCTTACCTTTTAGATGCCGGCGGCCATGCAGATGAAGGATACGGGTTCGATTCCCCTGCCCCGTTATAGATTTTAATCTTCAAATGTTAAACTCCAACTAACAAAAATCATGATAAATAAATGATAGGAAAAAATAAATAAATAAAATTGATAATTTGGAGATATGTGCCCCCAGCACTGGAGCTCCGGTCACCAAATGACCAACCATCGTCCATTGTGGCTACGACCGTACCGGGTTATAGTATACACTAGGTATTTCTAAGCGGTTCGTAAAACATCTCTTCACAAAATAGTGTGGATAATATAAATTATAATTTAATCTTTGTATTTGTGCGAACAAGATATAGCTTGATTTACGGTTTATATTATGGAGTAAGTCATTTGCTTTTTATTCATTTATTTTCATTTAAAATTAGTTTGAATCTTCTAAGGATAAAACATTTTGCTGCGTAGCTTTGAGTACTATTTTACGCTACATCGTGTTTGTATCAAAGAAATATCTTTGTTTTTCTGCTATAAAATGTATTTAATAAAACTGAAAAGAGTTAAGTTACATTATGTTTTATTGGTATGTGCTTTTAATATTTGCCACTTATTCAAATTGAATATTCTATGGACAAAACTTCGCTGAGGTCGCTTTGTTTACTATTTTATGCTACCACGCGTTTGGATCAAAGAAATATATTTGTTTTTACTGTAGTAAGATTTATAAAAACTAAAATTAAGCTGAATAGAGTTAAGTTACATTATAATTTATTGGTATGCTTTTAATAGTTTCAAACTTAAAGTATATTATCACATACTTATTGCATAATTTTGTGATTTTCATTAAAAAATGTTTTAACAATACTTCCATGTCAGAAAATATATAATGCGAGAATTGCATCTTGACATAAACTTTGATTTTATTAATCAATTTAGACTCCCATTATTTTAAGAAATAATAAAATTAATTCTCTGAATACAAAAATTTTGTTCTCTAAATCTTTTAAAAATCAAAAATATTACGTTTTTATATAGTGTAAACTAATTTCATGGGTGGAGAAAAAGAGATATCTAGAACACTAATTTAAAAGTAAAAGTAAATCAATATTTACAGAAGAAGACTTAGATCTATTTTTCGAGATACCGGATAATGGTAAATTTCCATCTCTAGAATTAATGAACATATGTAGCAGTGACAGCTAATAATGCTAAATCCATAAAAATAAAACTATTCAAATCGCCATTTTGGTATCAAGATTTTGTCCCCTCTTTAATTCCATCTGTTAATAACCACAAGCTAATGCATTCCCCTCCCCGAGTATAACCCCTAGGGCATATAAGATCTCACTAACAAGGCAATCACTCAAATTCCCGCGATTCTCCCAGACAATAAATTCTCAAGATTGAAAATTCACCCTGACGAAGGATTGATGGGCAACATGCGCTCTCACAAGTTCTCCCCTCGACACATCTTCATACCACCTGTTGAAAATAAAACTGCTAATGGAAGACAGCATGAGCCATCATTATAGTAAAAAAAATTCATTAAAACAGTAACTTAATACTATATCAAACTCAAACACAAATAATACAAGGAATATATATATATATATATATATATATATATATATATATATATATATATATATATATATATATATATATATATATATATATATATATATATATATATATATATATATATATATATATATATATATATATATATATATATATATATATATATATATATATATATATATATATATTATAACAATAATTTATATATAATTATCACTGCAATTAAATGGGTTGTACAACAACTATGTAAAAATATTATGAACAGACGATTTAAGTCTTTCTGAACTGTGAAATAAATTGAAAATTGTAAATATACCTATAAGGTAACAAAAATTCTGTACATAGTCCTTGTAATATATAAACAAGAATCTATATTTATCCAAGTTTATGTAATCTTAGATTGTTTTGTATAACGTTGTTAAAAATATTGTTATGAAAAAAGAAAAAAATGTTATGATTCAGGCACTTGACTGTATGATTATTATGAATCAATGCTCTGAAAGTAGGCAGTAAGCCTATCATTGTAAAACCCACAATGTAAATTGCCCTTTTTAACAGATCAATAAAGCACTCTTGCCTTTTAGATGCCGGCGGCCATGCAGATAAAGGATACGGGTTCGATCCCCCTGTCCCGTTATAGATTTTCATCTTCAAATGTTAAACTCCAACTGACAAAAATCATGATAAATAAATGATAGGAAAAAATGAATAAATAAAATTGATAATTTGGAGATATGTGCCCCCAGCACTGGAACTCCGGTCACCAAATGACCAACCATCGTCCATTGTGGCTACGACCGTATATTGGTATGCTTTTAATAGTTTCAAACTTAAATTATATTATCACATATTTGTTGCATAATTTTGTGATTTTTATGAAAAAATGTTTTAACAATACTTACATTTCAAAAAATATATAATGCGAGAATTGCATCTTGACATAAACTTTGATTTTATTAATAAATTTAGACTCCCATTATTTTAAGAAATAATAAAAGTAATTCTCTGAATCAAACATTTTGTCCTCTAAATAATTTAAAAATCAAAAATATTAAGTTTTTATATAGTGTAAACTAGTTTCATGGGTCGAGAAAAATAGATATCTAGATTACTAATTTAAAAGTAAAAGTAAATCAATATTTACAGTAAAAATTAAAAGGAAAATAATTTTACTTGTAAAGCTGTTGATAAATTGCATGGCTTGTTATAATCTTAAAAATTCAAATTACTACTCACAAATACGTAAGCATATAAAAATTAATAGAATGAAACAACGAATTAGACCTTAATTGTCAGATATTTTTCTGATAAACACTTTACTATATCTATTTCGTTTTCTTTTCAGCACTTAATTAAATATGATACATCCTGAAAATCCGTCCAATGTAAGTGTTAACTGCAATAATATAATAAATTTTTTAGGCGGCATAAATGAGTTATAATTGTGATAGATTTATTTATTAATAAAACTTTCATAAAAATAATTATTTGCATAATAATTTTTATAATAATTCTTAAAAGAATTTTATATTTCAAAAAATATGAAACAACAAAATATGTGACTAACATATATCCTTTGCAACTTGCTTATGAAATAAATTTCTGCATCTTATCCACTTCGCAACACAAAGTAAAATATTATTTTATAATAACAAAAGTTGACAAATTTAAAAATCATGTACATATACAACTAAACTAAATATAGACTTATGAAAAAACATTTCATGGATAGTGGAATATATTAACATCTTAAACAAGAACTCCAGTGAGCATGTATGTAGTCAATCACACAAACAAACATAAATGCTGGGGCTGAAGGGCAATATACATTTGCAATTGTTCAGCAATGGCTGGTATCAAACCCAGAACCTTTCAATTCGTAGATTACGTCTTTCCACTAAACCAAGCTAACTTTATAAGTATATAACTGTACATGCCCGAAAGTATGCATCATATATATATATATATATATATATATATATATATATATATATATATATATATATATATATATATATATATATATATATATATATATATCTTTTATTTTATTATAGTGTGTATACACCATTCTTTCATCCAACTGCGCAGTTCCTTTTCTTTTACTTGTTTAATGGATTTATGTATAAACTGTGCATTTATAAATTATAAACTGTGTATATCAAGATATTAGCAATAAGAAAATATGTAGCGAGTTTCTTCTTTTGGTTCTACCTAATAAATAATTAGTCATAATTTTTTGTACTAAAAATAAAACTGGAACAATAACAACTCCCCATTGCTTTTAATATGCTTCGAAAAACTTTTTGTTCCTCCAAGTCATAACGTCAGAAAATTTAGTATAACAACTATTTTTTCATGAAGCAGCCTAAAAGTTACTGACATAAATTGTAAAAGAAAATCCAAATAAATTTTAATTTATAATTTAAACTAATTACCTATTTTTAAAAATTTAATCCCTTAAGGCTTTTTAATACTTTTAATCATAACAGTATTAATGTCTTAGTATAGCACTGTTATCTCGAAATGGAAGATCTTAGGTTCGATACTGTCCCCTGTTTAAAAACAAATTATAAATTTTTTGTAACTTGGATGAAAATCTGTCGAAATGTGTTTGTGAGAGTTTTTTCGAATATTCTTCCTTTAAAAAGATGAATAAGTTTAAATCGCAGAAATAATTTCTTCAAAAAATGTTTCCTCTGAAAATGTCAGGTAGGATAGCCACAATGATGCTCGATATTGAATAATAAACTAATCAGAATTAGAGTTATAGGAAATAGAAGAACGTCAGTGTAGTTTCTGTTCTGTAGAAGAAAGCATAATTCGAACAGATTCAAACATTTATTTAAAAATTAAAATTATTAATTAATAGCATTGTATATTAAATTAAATTAATAGAAATTGGATTATGGCCCTACACGGCCAACAGAACAAACACCCAAGGAGAGCCAGCAAATCCTTCTCGTTCGCTGGTCAAAGACAATCTCTCCTCGCCGGAGCGGACTCCCTCCTCTCCTCTCTCCTAATCACTACAGCACCATCATGTGAAGAGAATGAAAAGTATCCTAACACTACAATCAGTTACACACACACATATATATATATGTATATGTATTTAAATGAAAAGAAGTATAATGATATTGAAAAATCAATATAAAAGATTTTTTAAATGAAAAAAGCGTTTTTGTTTCCTGTATTTTTATAAAAGTATAACACTTTCTAAAAAAACTCACAATTTTCAAAACAACAGTAAATAACTTTCTAAGACTTGATTATGAGATCTAATTTAAAATATTAATTTTCATTCGTAGAATTTCAAAATTACAACTTATGTCCATAAAACATGTTTGATAATTAATTAAAATTAATAATACTTTTGCAATGCTCTTAGCTGAATATTTCATTAATACTGTAGTTATACATTTAAATTATAAACGTTTTGATGAAGCTATTATTTTAAGGAAAATAGAAGAGTCTGAAAATTGCTGTGATATATACTACTTTCTAGAAAAAAATTACAATTAATGGAAAATTGAATCATAAAAATGAAATAACTTGTGTGTCTTTTTGAATACATTTTTAAAATTTTATAAAGCGATTTTATCAAAACAATTACAATAATTTGGGTTATATTAAAAATGCATGCTATATAAAGATAAATTTTATCAAAGTATTATACATCCTAATTTAACATATATGCTTAATGTTGCATTTGTGAAATGATATTTTAAAAATTATTTTAATAAAACTTATAGTTACTTGAATTTTAAAATTCTAAGTAGAAAATTAAAGGATTAAGCATCGTTTAATTAAGGCCATTTAAGAAAGCAGAAATTAATTAAAATAAATATGTCTGCAATATTTCATCTAGACTCTATAATATAATAGCGAACAAATACACGAAAAATAATCGTTTCAACAATTTACTACATGCTTCTCTCCCACACATATATATATTACATATTTTAATTTTAAATTAAGTTGAGATGAAGAAGAGGTTTCGAAATTATTTCCCATATGAAAACTATTTAACTAACTATTTTCTAAGGAAAACTCCCCTCCAGTAGGAGAATTCTACTATTTTCGCTCTGCTTGTTCGCGGATGATACTGCCGTTTTGTCCACCACATTTGAACCAACTAGCTCTCTCTACTGGAAAATCCATCCTTCCCTTACTGAAAACCTCATGGCCATTGAAGAGTGGCTTAATAAGTGGAAAATTAAAATAAATCCAAACAAATCCACTGTTGTCATTTTTACTAGGAAACGTACTCTACCCCCCAGATTCAACTAAGCGGTTTTTCGGTCCCCTGGTCAAATAAAGTCGAGTACCTCGGTCTTACGTTAGATAAAAATCTTACCTGGAAAGCCCATATTAATAAAATTAAGAACAAATTTATTTCTGCCAAATCTTCACTCTACCCCTTAATTGCCTATAAATCAAAGCTCTCCATGGCTAACAAGCTATTGATTTATAAATCATTCCTTCGCCCTATTATCACCTATGCAGCCCAAATCTGGGGTGGTGCTGCGGAAACGAACCTGAAACTTCTTGAGGGTCAGCAAAGTAAATTTCTTAGACTGATCACTCAATCAGACTTCTACATCAGAAACAATATGGGTGTCCTTCCCCTATCAAGATACGTCCAATTCCTTGCTTTTCGCTTCTATAACAAACTTTATGAAATTGATAACTCTGAAATTCAAGCAATTGAAAACTACAGTCCCTATGAACTTTCCAATTTCCACAGACCAAGGGTGGTTCTGCGGGCTAAGTCACATTCAAACTTATCTATTCGCCTCCCAAAAAGTAGAAATAAATAATTTATTCTTCTTATACTTAAAAAAAAAATAAATAAAATACAGAAAAGGAAAAAAATTGTATTTATATAAATGCATATTTCTTTATATTTTTTTATAAATGTATATATGTATATATAATAGAATAAAAAAATATTTTGTCTTTATATAGTTATATCAATACTGTGTATATTAATACTATGTATATAACTGTAATTTAAAAATATTTTTTTGCACTCTTGTTTATAATGTGTATTCAAATTTTTCTTTTTTATGTTTATTCAATCTCATGCAAAGAACTCTCGTTGACAGCACTTTAGCCTAAGCAAAATGTTTTCTTAATCCTTTGTGTTTAAATAACCTTATGTTTTGAAATCATTATGTTCATCTCAACTAAAGTTAGGTGTAGAAAAATTTCTTAGGAACAGTCGGTACATGGCCATTTAGGCTAGGAACCTAACAAACACTAGATCTACTTCTTCTTCTACTATTTTCGTAGAAAGGGAGAAAAAAGAAGTTTGACCAGTAGTCTTTTTTTTTTTTTTTCGTCTGGAATTGAGGGAGGTCTGTAGCCTTCCGGCCATGTACATCGTTTTCTAATGAATTGGAGTCCTTGGATAGTCTTGGCCTGGTGATTAAAAAATCAGAAATAAAGATACAATAATGAATAATACAAAACTATTGAGGTAAGTGCTCCCACTGGATGCACTCTGCATGACTTGTGTTTTTGGACTAAGTAATTGAGTAATCCTAGTAATAGACACTTAGATGATGACAATAATTCTTTGTACACATAAAATCCATATAAAATTTTTTACGTAGGAAAATATAAGGAGAATACACAGGATGAATACAATAATTCTTTGAAGCACACAAATTCCGTTAAAATATTTACCAAGGAGTTACAAAGGAAAAACACAGGTTGATGACAATAATTCTTGATAAACACAAAGTTCCGTTAGAATATTTACAACGGAGGACAAAGAATGATACATATCCATAGTTGCTTAAGATTACATAAAACTGAGATATTTACAGGTTCCACACGATTTATTTACAATGTGGTTTCTCACAAGATTTTATTTAGGTAGAGATATGATTTCCATTAATTATTATTCTTCTTTCTTTTCCGTTTGAAATTATTTGAATAAATGGAGATATTGGTGAGAGGTTTTACTCTCAACACTGCTCTGGGCCTATGGAAATGCGTTAGGTCATAAGGACTGTAAAGTTCAATACCCTGAATCTCACTATTGTTGATTGTGTATAATTTATGGTAGAAATTAAATGCAAGAAATTTAAGGTAGCGGGCTAGGGACAGGATTCCCAAGTTCTCTCTAATTTGGTGGTTTCTAAAGTAAAACTCTGAGTTAGTAATAAGTCTAAGTATTTTGCTTTGCTGAGCTTCTAAGACTTTGATATTTGAATCAGCTGCTCCTCCCCAGATTGGAGCAGCATAGGTTATTATCGGTCTGAGGTAGGCCTTATATATTAGGAGTTTATTTGTTAGCGAGAGTTTTGACTTGGGGGCTAGCAGTGGATAAAGGGTAGTTTTAGCTGCTATGAATTTATTTTTGATTTTAGTAATATGGGCTTTCCACGTTAGTCTCCTGTCAATAGTGAGTCCAAGGTAATCAACCCTACTAGCCCAGGGAATTTCTCTTCCCGCTAATTTGACCTTTTCACACGGTAACATTTTTCTTGTGAAAAGAACTGCCTGGGACTTGGTCGGATTTACCTTTATTTTCCATTTAACAAGCCATTCTTCTATTACCTTCAGGTGTTCTGATAAGTGTTGGTGTAGTGTTTTGTGATTGCTATTTGTGGTTAATATGGCAGTGTCATCCGCAAACAGGCAGAGCATAGTATTAGGGCTCTGCGGAATATCATTGATGAAGGCATTAAATAGGAATGGGCCCAGCAGTGATACCTGTGGGACGCCTGCTAATATGGGCTTTTCCTGGGAGTAAACATTATCAAACCTTACGGTAAATTTTCTATTTGTTAGGTAGTTTCTTATGAGTTTGATCTGAATGGGAGGGAAGTTGTAAGTAATTAATTTGAATAGTAAGCCTTGATGCCAAACACGGTCAAAAGCTTTTTCTATGTCCAGAAAAATTCCTCCAGTAGATTTTTTGTTAGCAATACCTTTTGCTATCTTCTCCACTGCCCGGAGCAATTGGTGGGATGTGGATAGTTTCCTCCGAAAACCAAATTGCTGAGGGATTATGATGCTCATCTGGGCATCAAAATCTAACAGTTTATTCAGAATGAACTTTTCAGCTATTTTGGCCATCGTTGGCAGTAAGGATATTGGCCTGTAACTGGAGGGTAGATTTCTGTTTTTTCCCTGTTTGTAGATCGGAATGACTACTGCCTTTTTCCAAAGTGTGGGAAAATGTCCAATATTAATTATGGCATTGATTATGTCAGTGAGTAGACATACTGCAGTAACTGGGATTTGCTTGATCGCCTTGTTAGTTATAAGATCGTAGCCCGGACTCTTTTTGGGTTTTAGTTTTTGTATAACCTCTTCCACCTCTGAGGCATTGATTGTCTGAGTATCCTGGGGGTAAAATTATTGTGACGGAAGTAGGAGCTAACGAGAAAGTTAACATAGGATTCATTACGAATACTTGTGTTATCGTCGGTTGTGTTTTCTTGGAATTGTTCCTCGAGGGAGTTTGCAAGCGCTTCTACTTTCTCTTGTACTGTAATGGCCATTCTGGGGCCGTCCATGAGGGGGGGAAGTACGCCCTTCTTTGTTTTTCTTCTCTTGACTGCCCTCCAGAAGGAGCCCTCTTCAACATTTAAATTAGTGAGATAGGAGTTCCAGCTATTACAGCTGTGTTTATCAATTTCATTTTTGATGGTTCTTTTAAGGGCGTTTATTTGGGTTTTTAATTCAGTCGTTTTATATCTATTAAATTGCTTGCGAAGTCTATTTCTAGTTTTAATTAAGTTAATGATGTTTTTGGGAAGAAAATTGGTTGGTTGTGTGGGTTTCAGGCGTTTACTGGTATCAAGAGCTTGTTGTATTATTTTTGTTAGTTCTTCTGCTTTATTTTCAATTTGATCTTCAGTAACAATGGGGCTTAATGAATTAGGTGAGAGGGAGTTGTTAATGACATTTCTAAAGACATTCCAGTTATGGTAAGTGGTTTGGTATTCATTTCCCTGTTGTGTGGAGTGGCCATAATAGATTAACACCGGGTAGTGGTCTGATTGGAGGTCTTCAACAGTAGAAAGTTTCATTGGTGATTGGACTCCTCTGGACAGCATGAGGTCAATGTAGTTCCCATGTATTTGTCCATAGTGTGTTGGCTTGTCTGGCCTGTATATGTTGAATTCAGTATTTTGAACTAGGGAGGCAATCGTGCGTCCAGATTTATTCTTGTAGGGACAGTCCCAATTTGGGTGTTTGGCATTGAGGTCGCCAGCTAGAATAATTTTGTAGCTTAGTGAAGCTAAGGTTTCTAGATCCATCAAGAGTGCTGCATTGGGGGGATTATTAGGGGGATGTACAGCGATGCAACTGTAATGTCACCATTATTTGAAAAATGCAGTTTAACAATTGTGGCTTCTGCAAAATGGAGCCTGGGTGTTGGTATGTGTGAGTGAGGGATTTTTGTTTTTATAAATATGGCCGTTCCGCCCTGCTGGCTGGTTCGATCATTTCTATACACTGCATAATTGGGGATGTTGACCATATAAGAGTTCATCAGGTGGGTTTCCTGTACTAGGATAAGGTCAGGATGATTGTTTGACACAAAATTTTTTAATTCAGTAAGTTTAGTGAGTATGCCATTGGCGTTCCAAATCATTATTTTTATGTTGTTAAATTCCTTAACTGTCATTATTGGTATCGTTAATATTTAGGGCTTTTAGTAAAATGTGCACTTTGTCCGTTGGATTAATAGTGCGTTCTAAGATTGGGACAGCCTGCATGAGGGCAGGAAAGGCTTTAAAAATTGAGTTAACTTCTTTGAGTAGTTTCATAATTATATTAATGTTTTCAAATTGACTAAAGTCTGTTGTGGTTTGCGGGTTCGATGTAGGTGGAGTTGGCTCTTGTTTATCGTTGTTATTTCTGGCGGCCTGCGCAAATGAGAGGCCTTTTTTAGTAAAGTTACTAGCAGTGTTAGGAGTTACTTGAATTTTCTTGCTTCTGTTGACTGGGTTTGCTAAGCAGCCTCCATAGGAGGCTGTGTGGCTATTTCCACAGTTGCAGCATTTTGGTTTGTCTAATTTTTGATGGGGGCAGTCTCTAGAAGCATGCTTAGCTCCACACTTTACACAATTTGGCTTCAAAAAGCAAACGGCAGAATTGTGACCAAATCCCTGACAGTTGTAGCACTGGACCGGCCTGGTGTTTACATATTTTTCGACCTTAATTATTAAATTCAAAAGATCTTTTAAATTATAAATTTTTGGAGCAATTTCATTTGTGATTAGGGTGATCAGAAAGCATGGGATAGGCTCCTTCTTTCTGTGCTTTCTCATAACTGTTACAGTAGCAACATCAAAGCCTCTAAGCATCAATTCCTCTTTAATGAGATCAGTAGAGGTGGTGGGGGGAGTCCCTTAATGACCACCTTTGTTGGTTTGTCAAGTCTATTTTTGATAATAAGACATTCAATATTGTTGTCAGTTAAATAGGTTGTAATAGCTCTATGGGAATCAGATGTAGAAGGAAAAACCTTCAGATATTCACCTGCGAGTTTTGCAGTAATGCTTTTATCAATATTTGTTTTTAGCTGGTTAATTAGGACGTTAAAATTTTCCTCGTATTTCACCAAGATGGGTGGAATTTTTTCCTTCTGCTGACTGCTGAAAGGAGTTGGGTCAGTGTTTGCATTGTTTTCTTGGATGGAGTCAGCATTGTCTAACACATTAAATTTATTGCTAATATTAGTAAGGGGGGCTGCCAGAGTAGCTTTAATGTTAGCTGTTTTCCTGGGCCTAGTAAAGCCTTCCTCGTCGCTATTACTGTTGATCATTCTTTTATTTTTAATTGGTGTAGACACCGGGGCCTGTCCAGAGCTTAACATTGGAAATTGCATATTATAATAAGCAGTATTTTCATCAATATCATTGGAAACAGTTACAGAATTACTATTTATTAGACTATTATTTGCACTATTAATCATACCATTGTTAGCATTTACATAGTAAATATTGTTTGGGACAGTAATAACATCATTATTAATAGAAATACAATTACTAGTTAAACCATCGTTTACGTTATGTGATATACGATTTTCAAAATTTATATCTGAGCCATCCTTACCATTTGTAACACAAGTACTATTGTTATTAAACATATTACCATCATAGTAAGGTATGTTGGATATTACTGGGTTATTAGTTACATTTGCATTACCAGGATTACTCAAAATATTATTAGAAGTTACATAAGAATTAAATGTAGATGGATTATTACCTTGACTATTGCTTATCTTTTCTATTAAATTATCATCTATATCAGTAGAGTTATTACTAGAAATTCTAGTTTGTTTACTTTTGTTTGCAGCAACAGCATTATTAACATTATTAGAAAGGATTGACCATTTCGTTTTATTTTTAGTATTTTTGGAAAATTTTTTTAACAATTTTAATATTTTTTAATTTTTTAACAGTTTTAATATTAGCATTAACTGAATTCTGTTCTAAGTCTACATCACTATCAGATGAAACAGTCTTAGAGTCATGCAGAGTACAATTTGATATTAGGCAATATCCCAATTGAGAGCACTTACCTCTAATTTGTTGTGATACAATTGATGCCTTCTGGTAGAGGTGATTTTGGAAAGTCCAATGGGCATTTTGTTGATATTTCGGGTTGGATTTTTCCATTCCTTCCATTAACCGTTTTTGGGCAGAAGCAAACATTTCCAGCAGCTCACTGTGTTTTGACATTTCTCGTAGCATGTTACATCTTCGGAGCTTGGTTATCGGAACACTTGGTTCTAGTGCCATGTAAGCCTCTAGGTTTGGCACTAGCCCTTTGATAGCACTATCACACGAATTTAGTTCCTCCATTGTTGAAACGCTGGATTTAACCGGGCTTACATTTTCACTAACACTGCTACCGGGACACATACTAACACAATATTCCATAGTGGTTTGCTGAATCGGAGCACACTCAGTGCTCCGCTCCAAAGGAGAGGGCACTGAGGTATCCATATGGCAACCTTCAGCAAGATCCTGTGATGAAATCGAAGGTTCCGAGGAGGTGCAGGCAGAAGCCGGTGAAAGCAGAGAGGGGCCCGAGAGGGGTCAACTGGGCAAGCCGCCTTCCGCGGCCATCGGCTAAGAGAGCGATCAACCAGTAGTCTTGTGAATGTCACGGTTTAAATATTTTCTCTCAGCAAATATTTTCCAATGACCAATCCTATATGAGTTGGCTCCCAAAATATTATTTAACGCAACTCAATATATCCAATAACAGTTCGTTATTGGTGATATTGAAGTGTTCTCATTTAAAAATGTAGAGTTTTCAGCTATTTTTAAGCCACTCAGAAATCGCCACTTTCCTTCGTTATTTTATACCAGTAATTGATAACTGTGTTATCAGCTCAAAATAGAACATTAATAACAGGTTATTGACGAATAATCATTCGGCACATCTTTAGTAGGAAAATACCGATTCTACGACCGAGATTACCAGGATTATTTCCTCCACCCTTGTTCCCCCCAGTGACGTCATAATGTCGTGGAAGAGTGCGAGGGTGTTTTGAGGGGAAATGATGACCCCCCTCCCTCATGTTGTTGCATAGGGTTGTTGATTACAAAGAATAAATTATTAATATAACAAATTTCTGCAGCTTCATTATTTTACAATAAATTCATAATTTTATTGATTTATAACAGTTATTTCCCAAATTTAAGTATATATATTTAATGACTTATCAGTTGTAAGTTCTGATAAAAAAAGAGCAAATTAATATGTTGGGGAATACATTTCCTTAATTTTACATATTTAAAAAAATTTATTGATAAAGCCAAAATTGAATTCATCAACGAAGAGTTGAAAATAAAAATTCCATCACAATAAATTAAAAGTTTGCTAAAAGAATTAATTAATAAGACCTTTCTATTTTATTTCAATCATTTATCATTTTAAAATATAATTAATGGAAAACTCATCACATTTATTTCAAACTTATAAGAAATTTATTCAAAATTAATATTCTACATACAAGTAAAACTAAAATGCTATTAATGGATAGATACACAAATAATTGAAGAAATTTATAACAATACAACATGATAAATAAACAAAATAAAAAAAATACAACTACAACATGTAACAATATCTTTAAATCAATCTACAAAAGACTCATAATTTTACTAATAATCATGATAAATAATAAGAAAGAAGATAAAGTGATTTATTATTACTCATAAATCATGTCATTTCTTGTTTATTCACGATCTTGACGGACTACATAATTAATTTACAAAATAAGGAATAAATATCACCAAATTAAAAATCTTTTAAAACTAAAATATATATAGTTATTCCTTTTTTAAAAATAGTTTTAGAGATATTTTTTTCTATTTAACTAAATGCAACAAATTTCTTTAAATTCATAAAAACAAAAATATGTTACTTGCTTAGTGATTATTCTATTCGTTTGAAATTTAATTGCATTATAAGAATTTAAGAAATTTGCATTTAATTCAAACTTGATAAAGTGAAAATTTCTATTCTCACAGCTGCGCTGGTTTTCTATAATAGCAAGGATAATAACAAGACTTCGAGATTGTTCGCAATAAAAGACCGTTTCTCATGCCCCCTTCTCCACTGTTCAATGGTGCATGCTTCAATTGTAAGAAAAAAACATTAATTTAAGAAATTTATTTCAAACTTGACAAAGTTACAATATCGATTCTCAGCTGCTATTTGTTTCTATAACAGCAAGAATGTAGTCATTCTTAGTGCAGACAAGACCTTTATATGATTTTGACGATACGTTTGTTTGAATTGTTGAAAATATTTTGCAATAATGAAAGAAAAAATTTAACGCTATTTTTTTTTGTAATTAATAGAAATTATACAATGTTGAAAAAAGTTAGCAATTTTGAACTGTAATCTGTAATATGCTTTTTTTGTAAATATTAATCAAAACTATATATAATCATAGAAATAAATTCATATATTTTGTATTTTATGTTTGAATATTGTGTTTTTTCATATTTTTAATATAATTATATTATTTCTATTATAAAAATATTTTCATGTTAAATATACTTCTGAAATTGATAGGCAATATATATTTTTATTTAAAAAAATTCATGTCTTATTAATCTCTTTAAGTAAATCTTAATAAGAATTGCAGGAACTTGTTTCTTAATTTTAAATGATTTAGAATATAAATAAATGGTATTACAATAATAAAATATCGCTAATCGTTATTATTAATAATAAATTAACAGAACAATTTAATAAAAAAATATAATATCTATTATTTATTAAGAGTTGATATTTTTATTCCATTGCTTTATTTATAAATTAAATGATAAGTATTTTTCCGTTTAAATTAAGTAAAATATTTGCCTTTATAATCGTTAAATATTTTTTAAAAAATAACTGCAAATATTTTAGATTTTGAAATTTACCTGTAATAGAAATTTTCATAGCGAAATATAAAATTTAGATCAGTATCTTTAAGTAAGGTATAAACAATGAGAAATGGATCATTGTGATAATGAATATAATGTTGGCTAATAGTTATTTTTATTAAATTGAAGGATTTATGAGGATTTTGAATTTATATTTATAATAGTTTTATAAAATTCTTTTATTTAATTTAAAATGCTAAAGCTTAGCGATTTATATTTGTAATAGAAAAATGCTAATTTGATCCTGTGTATCCGACAGCCGAAAACACTGTTTAGGTATTTAAACATTCAGCGGGCATTGTATTTATAGATAATTTGCTGTCTGTAGGGGAAAAGTGTCAAATATTTTATTCTGACAAATTTGACAGCAAAAGGAAAAAGCAAACTAAAGAAATAACATTCACATTAGCAAGAAGAAAGAACTTGGTATCACCCACTTCAAAAATTGCTGTTCTGCATTAAACCATATTGAATTTTTCATGGAATTATTAACATTTCTTAAGAAGCTTGCAACCATTAATTGCTCAACCGCCTAACCCAGAATCAGCTGACATGGGAGCAATTCTGATTATCCCAAAGTTACCATAGATTCATTTGAAATTTATTAAAATCTTCAGAAACATAAAAACAACGAATTATATTATTAATCATAGTAATGAAATTTCCAAAATGAGATGAAAATCATTTTGTGGTAAATGTTTCGGCGGCTGATTGAACTCAACTTCGGTAGTAATTAAAAGATAAACAAAGACGCGTATATTAATAATAAATATGCATATAAAAATATGCAAATATGAAGCAAAAAATATTTTTCCACAAAATACTTTAAACTGCAGTATTTAACTTTCATGAAACTCCGTCAGATGAGAATAAGTAAATTTTAAGTTGACTTGCTGACAACATTATTTTTGTTTGCAATGTTGAATAAAAAAGGTAGTTTTACTCTCCTAATTGTACAAATATAAATACTTAAATCTATGATTACTTATGCTTCTCCAATTTAGAGCTGTTTCACAAATACAGATAAATAAAAGGTATGAGTTTCTTAACATAAAATTCTAGTGCACATTCAAAAAAAATTATATGTTTTTTTTTATGAGAAATAAAAACATTGAAAATGACCTCGAAATTGAAGACTTCTAGCATATTGAAAAATTTAATAAATTGTTTTGCCTTATTGCAAAGCACTGAAACTAAATTAAATATTTAATTATAAATATATTAAAAAACACACTGCGCATTAACAAATTATCAATTTTTTGACTTTGGAGAAAAGAATTAATTCTGAGAATTTAAGAATTAAAATTGATGTAACTATCTCCTTATTTTTAAAATGTAAAAGTGCTGTTCTGTCATTAACCGTTAGTCAAGCCGCGTACACTTAACACAAACAAAATGCGTTATAATGTAATTAAACATATTTTCTTTTCCTTGGGTCTAACTCTGAGGGAAATGTCAACTTCTTCATTATGCTTTCAGAGATTGACAATCCATATTCATACAAGATCTCACGATTTCCTTCTCTCTATTCATAAATGACTGAATATTCAGTAATAATAGATATTACTCAAAAGTTATACATTGTAAATATATATAATTACTCACTAATTAGGAATAATGTACTTACAATATTTTTAAAATAATACTATTTTTCCCGTACGTTATTTTGTATGTAAATACTGTTAAATTATCACCTATTTTTTACAGTATAAAATAAATTTACAAAAAAATGTTAAATGAGAAGAATTTGTCCAGTTTGATAAACATAACCATTCATTTTTTATTAAAAATAAATCTTATAATTCTCGTTGATTAATAATAAGCAAATATATCAACTTGCTTTATTCAAAGTATTTTGGCAAGCGTAGTGTATTTTTGACAATATTCTTATGGCATAAATACTCTATTTCAGTAATGCCTATTACTCCTCAGCACACCTTTCTAAATTTTATTCACAGTTGCAATCATGTGTAGCAGCTAACATTGACCTATTTGAACCTGTGTTATTATGGTTACAAGGTAATTTTACTTTTACTTTTTTTATGTCAACATATCATTGACATATTTTATCATTTTATCCGTAATTTTAAATTAAATTGAGATTTATGTTAACAAATTATAATGAAAAGGTTACATCTATTTGAAAAATTTATGTAAAATACTGTATATTAAAATTAATATCATGCATATTTTGTTATGTATTATGTACTTTATTATTCAAACTATAATGAATCCCCAGCTTTGGAAGATAAGAATACGAATTTCTTAACGTGTCATATTCATGCTAATAAAACCAAATAAATGTTTTGCAGAATTTTATTAATTCATAGTTTTTATTTATTTTGTCACAATTTTATTTACATTTTTGTTGTTTGATTTCTTTAAGTGAAGTTGCTATTGCTTCCAATATAATATGTAGCGAGGTTTTCTAAATATAATAATAAGGACAAGGGAACCATTTAAAAATTTAGATTTTACCATTTTCACATAAGATAAGAACAACATACATTACAATAAAGTTCTGTTAATTTAAAATATTTTTGCAATGGAAATTAAATTTCCGGCCAACGGTTTGAGAAATAAAACTTCGCAAAAATGTTTTTGCATACACTCTGTATGTATATGTAGGTATTCAAATACTTAGAAATGCGGAAATTTTTTTCTGGTTTCTTATTTAGGGGATTCTTCTTCTTAAAATTGAGTTTGTATGTCATTGGGCACCTCTGCTTTTATCAGCATTTTGTACCATTAACTCCAAACCCAATGTTTCCTAGATCCAGTTGCTCGGGTCACCCATTTTACTAATAAAGTCCGATAACCCTTTAATGGAGTCTAGGTGTAACTCTCTAGTATGGATGAAGCCTCAAGAAGTTAATTTAGGGAGGGCAAGAGCCTCACATTCGTAAAAGACATGTTCTGCCGTTTCCTATTGCATATGAAATTTCCAGCAGATAAGGTCTTGCTGAAACAGTCCCATCTGGTCAGAAAGTCAGTCATGCTAGGAATAGCTTCCTAACTTTCACCAGAAGAAGATGGTTTGGAGGTCATTTCTACCTCAAGTGAAGGATTCATTGCTGCCCCTTTACAAGATTGCCTCTGAGTTCCCTTGTCTTTTTCAGCAAGGTCTACTTTAGAGGCTTCACCTGCAAATGCAGAAAGATTTGTTACTTCTTCTGTCTTTTCAGACACAAGATAACAATTAAAAAGCTCAGGTAATATAAGTCCACCCAGCATTGCCTGAGTTACTGGGCAAGGCAAATTACTCTAGAAGTTCGCCAAGCAACTAGAGGCTCCGTTAAGACACCAATACCGCGGTGCCAATTAGCCCTAAGCACGGATCGCATAACACCAGGGTTTACGGGAGCTGGTTCATGGCCTCTGATTCTATATTCAAGGCTATCCTGTCATTCCTACAGGACATTCGGCTATCCACCACATGCCGACGCGCCTGGTGGCTGTGCTCAAGCCCCAGGAAGTTACACGTACCCCCTGGTTCCAGGTATTTAGGGGATTAGGATAAAATCAATTTAATGAAGATTCATTAATTGTTTTAATTTGTATATCATTGATTCGACAATTTTCTTTAAAATAAAAAAAAATAGTTCTTAAAAAATAAACATTTAAAAAATCGAAACAAAAAAAATATTTAATTAATAAAGTTTTAGAATTTATTGAAAGAAGAATTAATTTTGTAAAGTAGGACAGTTAAAAAAAAAAGTTTCATACTTACATATATGCTAATTTATATTCGGTATATATAACTCTTAAATTATCTAAAATAAAAAAAAAATTCTTCAAGATCAAACCGTAGTGTCAATGCTCCCATATATTCTAGAAAAAAGTTATTCCTTTATATATGTCTTTCACTATTTCTCTCACCCGATAGAGAAAATAATGTTACTTGTATTTTCTCTAAAATCACTCTTCAAGCATGAAAGTTTTTTTGCCTATTCTATAGTTTATAATGGATTCAATCCATTTTAAGCATCAACCGGGAACGTCGAGAACTTGTTCTCGTGAAATAAGTTCGCGACAGCCCCAGGAGAGACCCTGTGTATTAATGGTAATAACCCTGCGATAAATAACCCTGGAGCTGTTCTGATTGAGATTGGAAGCAGTTTCGATCAGACAACTTTCGTGATATTTCAAAGTGGACACATTCTTGTATGGGCCCCAAAGTTTACCCCCTTTGTCCAGAATACAATGCGCCTCAAGCTGCTCCTCCTCACATTTTAGCCTGAATCGCTTTAAATAAATGGCAGTTATTCTCTAGCTTTGAGGCATTTCTCCATTGTTTGAAAGTGTTCCGGCTCATGGACCTGGCTTGATGTTGCTGTCAAAGAGGAGGGATGAGCCACAACCCAACAACACGTGCTTTTTAAAGTTTATGATACGAATGATTCTAAATGCGAAGAATTCCTTAAAATCAGCATCATTTTTGATCAGACACAGTACGTGAACACATTCTATTTCTAAAGTAAAGATTATAAGGTATCACGTGACAATTCCTCATGAGTGTGAATATATCCGGTAGAATATCAGAATAGTTTTTTGTATACTTGTGTTTTTGTGTATAAATAAAAAACTTTCAATTCAAATGAAAGGAGTCACAGGCTTACAAAATATAATGTGAGTTTTTCGTTTTTTCAATCATTTCCATTATATCTTGTAATCGTATTTATTTCATATTTGGGAATAAATGTCAATATAGAAAGAGAAAAATCTGCTCCAACAAGTATTTTTATAGAAACAAATGTCATACATTTACCAAGGCATTTAAATACAGCTAAAAATGAAAAAGAGAATAAAATGTATTGATAAATATATAACTATAAAATAACGTATGGTAATACCCACAACAAAAGGAAATAAACAGTAAATATCAGAAGGCATGCTTGTATAAAAAAATGGATATGTAATAGATATATTTAAATTGAAAATACCACAAATATTAGATTCTTATTATTTACAGCACTTTGGATTATTTACCATTTTTATGTACTGCATTTTATTATAAAATGAACATTTGATTAGTGTTTCACTAAAATTGTATAACCTTATGCTACCGTGACAGCAAAACAAAAATATTTCCCCCTACCTCATATAAATATAAAAAACAAAAATTTATATACTCTAATTTTGAACTTTTATACATATATTTATATGAAAAAATTTATTAAATATTTGTGCATCAAGTAAGTAAATCACGATACAATAGATATCATTACAACCAAAAGCTGTTGTAAGACCATTGACATTTATGTATGTAATTCCTACAGTCTAAGTTAGCTTTATGTATTATTCCGAATTTTCATAAGTGAAAAATTTAAAGTTTTTAAGTAAAAGATTAATGTGTGAGTTCAGAAAAAATTCTGAATAAATACCAGGTCGTATTCCCATGGCACAACCGAAAGTACTTGGAAAGCTCTCATTTCCACATTCAGACAGCTATGCATTTAAAATTTTATGCTCAACACTCATCATCATTTATACAGAAATGTTTGGAACAGGAAGCACAAATCTAAACAGAGCACTCCTATCATTTGACCACAACATCCGCATACTGTCCTCTGGAAAGTCATCATAAGTAATGGAAATCATTTAGGTAGCGTAGGAGAGAAAACCCAAAAAATTCTCAAGCACACCCCGTAACAAATACGCACGTAGCATCGGAGGTGCACGATCCTTCTCTTGTTTTTCAAAAGAGGTTTAAATTGAACCCAGGACCTTCCATTTTTCTCAAGGATCCTGTGAAATTTTTTTCAGAAATTTCGTTAATTGAAAACATGCTGACCGTGCATTTTTTCACATAGCTCCATTACCAATTACAGAATCAGAAAATAGTAGTAAAGCAGGATGCATTTATTTTGGGAAGAAAAAAAAATTACAAGGTGTATCAAAAATAATAAACTCACACAAATTCTCACATTCAAAGAGAGTTGCATTTAACCCCCTTTGAGTAGAAAATTTTGGTTCAAAAATTTAAATATTTTACACAGTGGTACAGTGGTCATGAATTTTATGGCTTATAATTATTTCCTAATAAATAATTTTGCCTTTTTTCGGTGTACATGTGAACCAAACACAACAAAATCCCATTTACACTGGGTCTTTTATGAAACTTCCCCATTTGCATGCTAGTATAAATAATGAGATGCAAAGCTGACAGAATGAAAAAAAGTAAAAAATGAAAAAATAATTACATTTCACCATTTGGTAAAATTTCTGTATTATATCAAACGTATATAATGGATAAATTAAATATGCGGAATTTAATATTTTAAAATGCTTTCATTTTTGAAAAATGCAAAACATAGTTTTTTATTTGTGAATACATATTTGTTATTCCTCACTTGAAACTAACCCCTAATATTCATGAAATATTAAATACTTGTTTTATGATTTTAATTACATCGCATTACTGTAATAAGAAAAGATTAACAAATTTTCCAGTTTTTCAATTAGTATATTGAATACTATTAAAATGGAAAACTTGTGTTTTTTTTAGAAACAAACGCTGTTACGGATGTTAAAATTCCCATAATGCACTCAATTAAATTTTTGAAAATTATTTTACTTTTATGTAAATGCATCATTTTCTAAGTATGTATATAATGAAAAAAAAATCGAATTTTTTCTATCATATGCCTTAGATAAATTATCTTGAAGAAATCCGTGCATGGTCCATTCAGTGTGAAAACATGAAAATTAATAATAGATGCTTATAATTGAGAAAAGAAAGCATTTATCTGTTAGCCAGAACTCTATTATTTAAATGATTTCCCTAGTGATTTATCACATTACTCTATAATACTATGTAATTACTCAAGAGAGAAACGTTAATGATTCAAATAATCTCAACATACTTCAAAACATATTTGTGGCGGCAATCTGTAAACATTAAGGAACTATGTATAAATAATACTAAGAATCATGCGAAATAAAATAAAAATAACAATAAAGGAATATAAACATAGCTTTGTTTAATCAGTTTTGTTTGAATAATATCATATATTTTATACATTTATTTTCCTTGCAAACATATTTTGAAATTAGTTATTAGGAATTATATAGTTAATTTAATATTTCTTAAAACTTTAAACGATTGTGTAAAGGGATGAAGTATTAAAAACATCAATGCAACTAATAACATTTTTGTTAATATACTCTATTAAATATGGAATCAAATAAATGCAGCAAATTGCAAGTACCACAAATTTACTAAACTTTTTTGTCCAAGACCCTATTAATTATATATATATATATATATATATATATATATATATATATATATATATATATATATATATATATATATATATATATATATATATATATATATATATATATATATATATATATATATATATATATATATATATATATATAACTGTAAAAATATTTCGATATCAGATATATCACATGAGTCACATAAAAAATATAGGAAAATAAGAAAAGAATGTGCAAAGTATTTTCTTTCATTTATTTTTATTAGTATTTTATTCACATTTACCAGTCATTAAGTTCGTTACTTAAAATCAATAAGAAAGTAAATTATATAAATTTTTAAATTACTGTTTTAGTTTTGAAGTTCTTCCTCTTAAATAAAATGAAAAGAGAAATATGGACATTCAAAATTCAGTAATGCACGCAAATATTCCTAAAAAATAAATTAACCTTCAAATGTGACTTGTGGTGTAGAGAAGAGATGGCAAGTGGGTCTGAAGTCTGTCACTTTAAAAAAGATCAATCTGTATATTCTAAATTTAACAATTATTGTGCGTGTGTCATATTTTGAGAAAAAAATAAAAAGAAAAGAAAGGAAGCTAATCCTGGGGAAATTTAAAAGTGACAGAGGGTGTGGCAACTCAGCCACAGTAAATCCCTAAAGGGGAATGAGAAGCGCATCTTCCCTATCCGATGGGGAATCTAGCACAGTTGCTATTTGGATGCGGTCGAATGAGGACCGTATTGGCACCAGTGTATCACGGTGTGGAACTCATTTTATGGAATATAATTATGAAAATTGTTATTTGTTAATTGTTATTGTTAAAATAAAAATATTAAAGGCAATAGGACTTATTAATGAAAGGAAACAAACACGCAACAAATTGGCAACGCAACATCTTGGTGACCTTGGACGTGATGGTTTGAATTATTTTGAAGGAGCGTTCACGGCACTAGAGAGCTGAGATTTGAGGTAGGCCCATTTTTCCCTTATTAGAATTTAATATTTTAAGATAATGGATTTAGAACGGTTAAAAGAAAAACGTAAAATTTTAAGAGCTTCACTTACGAAGCATTTAAATAAAATCGAAACTACATTGGTTAAGGAAATTTCAAATGAATATTCTAATGAAACAAAACTTGAGGAGCTTTGCAGTTTAAAATCTCAACTCGTAGAAAAATTGAATGATTTAACTAGGGCCGATGAGGAAATACAATTAAAAATTGAAATAAAAGATTTTTCGAATGAGATTATTACGAGCGAAGAATATAAGGATAAAGGTATAGCAGCGAAATCGAAAATCGAAAGGCAGTTAGAAACTGTACGCTATAAACCGCCAAGCGAAATAAATGCAATCAGAACAAGCGATCAAATTACAGGTGATAATAATGATTCGATGCAATTCGCGCAAATGTATAATTATCCCTTTAGAACTGAAACAAAAAATGTAAAACTTCCAAAATTGAACATACAAACATTTTATGGAGATTGTAGTCAATTTTTAGATTTTTGGAATTCCTATGAAGTCGCGATACACAATAATCCTTCTCTCACAAAAACTGAAAAATTTACATATTTAAAATCTTATCTTGGAGGAGTTGCGCTAAGTGCAGTTAAAGGATTTTCCCTCACAGACCAAAATTACGATGCGTCAATACAATTAATAAAGGATAGATTCGGTCGAACAGATATAATTATGTCAGCACATATGCACAAACTTTTAGTAATAGAACCAGTCAAGTCTTGCTCTAATATTATTGGCTTACGAAAAATGTATGACTCCATTGAAGTACAAATAAGGTCCTTGCAATCCTTGGGAATAGCCGCTGACACATTCAGTAATTTATTGTGTCCTGTAATTCTGCAAAAATTGCCCGAAGAGTTAAATTTAAATTATAATCGTCAGCGTAAAACAGATGAATTGTTTGATATCGTAAAATTAGTAGAATTTATAAGAAAAGAAGTTGAATGTAGAGAAGCGTCATTAATATTAGCTAATCCGAGAAATTCTAACGCAAAGGAATATCCCTTTCGAAACAAGGCAACAGATCAGAGTTACCCAAATAAGCCTCATTTCTTGAACTCAAAGAGAAGCGACGCGAGCAATAAATTTAGCAGCGGGGCGGTCTTGAGCACTCAAGTGGGTAATAAATATCCCTGCGGACCGCGGAAATACGAACCGAGCGCTACGTGTAAGCGCAACTTTTATAGAATAGAAAATAACAAAAAATGTATTTTTTGTACACAAAATCACATGAATCATGATTGCTCACTAAGTGTTAATGATAAAAGGAAAGCTTTAATGTCAAAGGGTCTTTGTTTTATTTGTTTTCAAAATCATATAAGAAAATTTTGCGACCGTAATTATCTAAAATGTAAAATGTGCGGTTCTCAAGGTCACAACTCCCTGCTATGCGGAGAGAGGGGTGAATGTTTTGCTGAGGATATTTCGGTTTCAGCAGGGCTCTCTTTCCCTAGCCCTGGGTTTCAGTGCGGGAAGGCGATTCGAAACAAGAAGCGGTCTCGTCAATGGTTTCATTTTCCGGCAGGGAACTTAATGTAAACAGAACTTCGCATAACTCTGTTTTGCTACAGACTTTTTCGGCTTTAGTGAAATCGAAAGAAAGCAGCTTACAGTTACGCTGCATGGTAGACGGTGGAGCAAATAAATCATTTATTTTAAAAGAAGTAGCCGACGCGTTAAATTTGAAGGTTATTAAGAAGGAACCTTTAATAATTCATACATTTGGATCTAAAACTGCTGAAAAGCGAATGTATAATTTGGTCGAATTAACTTTACATAATATTAAATATCCTAACCAATGTGTAAAAATACAAACAATAGTGATTGATTCGATTACTTTGGCAAAAATAAGAATTCCGTCAAAATTCGTGAGGAACCTTGCTTTTGAAAAGGGTATTGAATTAGCTGATGTTAGTATTACTGAAAAAATTCACATTTTAATCGGTTCAGATTATATCTCAGAAATATTAGGCGATAATATTGTAAGACTCACTAAGAGATTAATTGCTCAAGAGAGTATATTTGGACACTTAATTCAAGGTAGGGAAGAAGATTCTAATAGCCAAGGGGTATCTGTGAATCATTTAATTGTAGAGAATGAAGGGTTAGATTGTGATAGGATAAAAAATTTATGGCTATTGGAAACCATTGGAATTAATGGGGATAAGGAAATGTCTCTCCCAGACAAGGATATTTTGGAAACCTTTAAGAAAAATACCACATATGTAGATAAAAGATATGAAACAAAATTGTTATGGAAGGTTAATAATAAGGAATTAAGTAATAATTATGAAATCGCAAAACGTCGTTTATCCAGTTTAACTTGTTCATTAATCAAAAATGAGGATTTATATGCTAAGTACGATACAATAATTAACGAACATTTAAGGGATGGCATTATTGAAATAGTTGACTCGAATTCACGTCAAAATATGAAAACTGGTTATTTCCTCCCACATCACGCAGTCGTGCGCGAGAAAAAATGTAGTTCTAAAGTTAGGATAGTATTTGACGCTTCATCTAAAGGAAAAGGCGAGTTGTCGTTAAATGATTGCTTAGAAAGCGGGCCAAATTTGAATCCCGATTTATTAAAAATAATTTTGAGGTTCAGATTACACAAAGTGGCATTTTGCGCAGATATTCAACGCGCGTATTTAGAAGTAGGAATTGCTGAACAAGATAGCGAGTTTTTAAAATTTTTATGGTTAAAAGATAAGGGTCCTAATCTCAATCTCAGCCCTCAAAACATTGCAGCATTTAAGTATAAGAGAGTAACTTTTGGGATCAAATGCAGCGCCTTTTTACTTACTGCAACCATAAGGCTGCATTTGGAAAGGTATCAAGGAAAATATGATGAAGCATGTGAAATGCTTAAAGAACTTTACGTGGATGATTTAATAAATGGAACTTCTAATGTTGAAGACGCTCTGAAATTAGTTAAGGAGATGATTTTAATACTTAGTGAAGCTAGTATGAACCTTCGTCGATGGGCGACGAATTCCTCGATTCTTGATGAATACCTCAAGCGTGCTAATATTGATTGTCGAGAAACATCAGCGGACCAAGGTGTACCATTAAAAGTTTTAGGTCTAATTTGGGACAATGAAAATGATGTTATTAGCTTCGATATTGATCAATTTGAAAAGTTTAAAAACCCAAAAATAGTAACGAAGCGAATTATTCTCGCGGCATGTGGTATGTTATTTGATCCTATAGGCTTAATGAACCCATTCACAATAAGAATGAAGTTGCAATTACAAAGGATTTGGGAACTAGGCCTCCAATGGGACGAATGTGTTCCCCCAGAAATAGAAATAGCATTTTTGGACTGGTTAAATGAAATGGAGATTGTAAGAAACTTTGAAATTCCAAGATTATATCTTCATGAAATCAATTGGGAATCTTTAGAGGTCCATATATTTTCTGACGCCAGCCCTAAATGTTATGGATCAGTATGTTATTTTCGAATGAAGCATTCAGATGGGTATGAAACGAGGTTTCTTTTGTCGAAATCACGTCTAGCTCCATTAAAGAAGCTTACACTCCCTCGGTTGGAACTATTAGGAACTTTAATTTCAGCTCGCATGGGACATTATCTGCGAGACACTTTTCCCCTGTTACGCAACTGTAACATGCACTATTGGACAGACTCACAAATTTGCCTTCATTGGATCAAGGGAAACAGCGACGAGTGGAAGCAATTCGTCCGCAATCGTGTCATGGAAATTAAAGATAAAACAGATCCCAGCAGTTGGCATCACTGTCAGGGAAAGACCAATCCTGCAGATAAACTCACGAGAGGAATTAAGGCTCAAATTCTTGTGAATGATAGTATCTGGTTCCATGGACCTTCATGGCTTCTGAAAGGTGACTTCCCATGCTCTGAGACAGGCGCCAAACTGGATACTTTGCATTGTATAGAAGAAGAAAGAAGAAGTGTAGCAGTGTCTTTTCAAACGAATATTGAAACTTTACAGCCTTTACTGAATTTGGAGGACTTCAGTGAATTAAACAAGGTTTTTAGAATCACTGGTTACATATTAAGATTCATAAAAAAACTGTAAGGTAACCCACGAACGAGAAACTGGCGTTATCAACACGAGTGAACTAATTAATGCTGAACGATATTGGATTCGGACAGTGCAGCAAAATGAATTCGAGAAAGAATACATTTGCCTTAAAAACAACCTTCCAATTCCCGCTAGTTCCAAACTTTTTACACTAAACCCAGTTTTGGACTCCAATGATTTAATCGTTTTAAAAGGAAGACTCCAGAACTCCGAATTCAATCATCAATCCAAACATCCAATTATCATCCCCTATAAATCAAGATTCACAAATCTTTTAATAGATATGGAGCATAAAAACTTGTACCATTCAGGTGTCTCCGATACTCTTACCCAGTTGAGAGAACGATTTTGGATCATCCGTGGTAGACAAGCTGTGAAAAATTGTCTAAACAAGTGTTTTAAGTGTAGACGATTTCAAATCAAGCATGGAAATCAAATTGTAGCACCACTACCTGCCGACAGAACCAGTGAAACTGATCCTTTTGAAGTGGTGGGTATTGATTTTGCCGGCCCCTTATACTCAAAGGACCAAGACAAGGTTTATATCGCCTTATTTACATGCGCTGTAACTCGTGCCGTTCACCTTGAAGTTGTCTCCAGATTAAGTACCGAACATTTTCTTCTAGCATTTAGACGTTTCATCTCCAGAAGAGGTATTTGCCGCATTGTTAATTCTGACAATGCAATGACATTTAAAAGTGCTGAGACTGAACTTAAAAAACTCTATGCAAACATAACTGAATCTGATATTCAAAATTACTTTGGAAAGAAAGGAATTAAATGGCAATACATTGTTGAACGTGCTGCATGGTGGGGTGGTTATTGGGAGAGAATGGTTCGAATAACAAAAGTTGCATTAAGGAAAATTTTGGGAAGGGCATTAGTTTCTTTTGAAGAGTTACAAACTATTTTGGCTGAAATTGAAGCTATAATTAACTCTCGTCCTTTAACTTATATTTATAATGAACCTAATGAACCATTCCCTCTCACACCCGCAAACTTCTTAATTGGAAGAAGATTAACTACCTTACCAAATTGGTCAGATAATCAAAATTGCAAATTATTTACCGGTAAAAAGGATTTAATTAAAAGATTTCTTTATAGAGAAAAAATCTTAAATAATTTTTGGAAAAGATGGAAAGGAGAATATCTTCTTCTATTAAGGGGTGCGAATTTCCCAAAACCTGTCAATGTAAAATGTGTATTTAATGTAAATGATGTAGTTTTAGTAGGTGAAGATAAGGTTCCGAGACAGATGTGGAAGCTGGCCAAGGTACTGGAAGTCCATAGAGGCAGGGACAACAAAGTAAGAGCGGTGACTTTAAAGACTCCATCAGGGGTCATAAAACGTCCCGTACAGCTTTTGTATAATTTAGAAGTCCAAGAGTAAGTTAAAACATTTTGTTTGAAAAGGGTGAAGAACCTTTGTTATTGTTGGTGAATTGTAATGATTAATTTTAGTGTTATACAATTATAGTTACTATTATGTGTATATTTTGTTTCGAATTCATATTTCTTAAGTATTCAATTTATTTTGTAATGTAAAATTTTAGTTTTTTCATATTTACGCATATAAATTTTAATATGTGAAGTTTATTTTTGGCTGATTCTTTGTCGGGGCGGGAGGATGTGGCAACTCAGCCACAGTAAATCCCTAAAGGGGAATGAGAAGCGCATCTTCCCTATCCGATGGGGAATCTAGCACAGTTGCTATTTGGATGCGGTCGAATGAGGACCGTATTGGCACCAGTGTATCACGGTGTGGAACTCATTTTATGGAATATAATTATGAAAATTGTTATTTAATAATTGTTATTGTTAAAATAAAAATATTAAAGGCAATAGGACTTATTAATGAAAGGAAACAAACACGCAACAAATTGGCAACGCAACAGAGGGAAAGAATTGGCGAAAAACGAGAGCGAAGGGCAAGAGAACAGCTGAAATAGTTTTCCATAAACGAAAATATTAGGTTTTAATTTCCATATTCATAAGAACAAAGTTTAATTCCTTATAAAAATTGCATTCTTTTAATTGTGCATTCGATTATACCACATTTTTCAAAAATTACGTATTTTGCTCAATATTTGTAAAATTATATTATTACTTTGTATTGCAAATCTTGTGCATGTGTAAATGACGAAAATATCGTGCACTTTTTCTGACAACATTTTTTTATGTATTATGCGTTCAGTTTCATTCTTATGCATTTGAAATTTTCTGTTATTTTAATTTACTTACCAAATTATTTATGTTGATGTTTATATATCTTGATTTACAGATCAATAATTCAGGAAATTTCAAAAAGTTAAGCTCACGAAAATGTATTTGGTTTATTTAAGAAAATGGTTTAAGAGATTCTATATTCCTTATGAACCCTAATATTTTTACAGGATGCCCCAATCAATTTATATGTCTAATAAAAATTATAATATTTTGAATTATTTTAATAAAAATTATAAAATTATAAATATTTGACTAAGCAAATAAATTTAATCTATTCAAAATTAATGTGAAATGATACCCAGAGATATCATTTAACATTGTCTCCACGAAGTATGTAACTTCAATGAACACCATGGATCTTAGAATGGGTCTGGATTTGAAATGACTATCTTCCGATAACGAGAAAGCCCAAACTAATCAATCGAACCTGGTTTTTGCTGTACCAGCAGAGTACCTGTGCCGAAGCACGTACTTCTTAATATAACACTGGGGGGGGACTACTATTATGGAGGTTCTTATCTATTTAGTTTTCCTATATTTATTGATTTTGAGTTTATATATTTTTCACTCAATTTTACTAGGGAGCAGGGAAATCCCTACTCTGCTGGTATTCGTGCTTTGGGCGAGAACCGGCATCCCACCTTGGCGGTCCGTATTTATTTAAAAATCAAAAAAGGGTTACAATATTACAGGTGCACATATCCGCTCGCAGGCGGGTGCTGATTTTAACATACAGTTTCTTGGGTATACAATATTCTTGTTTTCATGATTTCTTGCATTTACAATTTTTATAACATTCATTATGATCTTTCTTTGTTACAACATACTGGTTTTTACATAAATTGGTTACATATTATTCATATGCTTATACAACATTGCATCATTAAGAGCTTGTGCCTATCTTAAAAGTGACCCATTGCCAAAATTTTTTGTGATTAGATTATTATTATTCAGATGTTAATTACTATTTTAGGATTCTATATGATTAAAAGATAAATAATAAATTGAATAGTAATTAGAAAATAAAGGAAGTAATAAAATAATTAAAATAATTAATTTGTTCATGTGTTTGCATTTTATATTGGATAATCAGCTTCTCTTAATATTCTAAAAATTATAGTCCATAAGTTCATTTAGTTTTGTTATGTTGATTGTCTCACTGAGTTATATACAATTTTTGATATGTCATATGCAATATATATCTCCTATAATTTATTTGTATATATATATAATTATATATAAACTATTTGGTTCATGTGTTTATATATATTAGGATTTTATATATATTGGTAATATTTTAGGATTCAATATGTGTATAGGTTAAAAATAAATTGAATAGAAACTAAATAATAAATGAAATAATGAGACGTTTTTAGTTAGTTCATAAGCTTACATTTATATTGGATAGTCAGTTTCCTTAAATTTTCCAAAATGATTAGCCATAAGTTCATTTATTTTAAATTATTTACAATATTTGTTATATCAGAAACAATATAGATCTCCTATAATTTGTTTTGATTTATTTGTATATATATATAGGTATAAATAAATTGTTTAGTTCATGTATTTACTTCTTGTTTTATTTATTTATATCCTTTGGTTGGTTTTGTATTATTTATGTCCACACATAAATGTATATATATATATATATATATATATATATATATATATATATATATATATATATATATATATATATATATATATATATATTATATATATATATATATATATATATTCATTAATTTTGTATTATTTGTTGGTATTAGTAATATTTATTCATTTATATTGTTTGCTTTATTTGTTTGTTTAGTTATTAGGCTACTTTAGTTTGAGTTATTTTTTGAGTGTTGGCTAAATAGTTCTATTAATATAAAAAATTTATTTGTTGGATTGTCAGCTTCTTTTAGCTTATCAATATTGTTGGCCATAAATTTGATCAAATTTATTAAATCATTGTCTTCACTGAGATACTTAACAAATTTTATTATATCATTTGCAATATTAGTTATGTTTGAGTTGTTTAGTTCATTATAATTAATATTATTTTCATTAGTTTGAATTCTTGGTAGACTTGGGAAGTTCCCATCATTTTTTACTACAGCTGCATACGATTGTTTGTTGTTGAATTCTTGTGTATTTTGTCCTGAGGCATATCCTGTATAAATTTGCTTATTTCTAGATGGTAGTATTTCGATTTGTTTTGATTTTTTAATTTTAGGAATCTTAGGACATCCTCTATAACTAGCTGGGTGGGGACCACCACAATTGCAGCATTTTGGGTTTTCAATTTTTCTTTTAGTTTACTTTTATCACATTGAGATGTGTGGTGGTTATCACCACACTTAACACATCTTGCAGGCATTCTACAATTGGCACTTCCGTGCCCAAACATCTGACAGTTGTGACATTGTGTTACATTATTGGTATTTATGTATTTTTCTATCGTTATATCAAAGTATAACAATTGTTTTATCTCGTGTATTTTTTCGTAATTTTCGGTCTTATCAATCTGTACTTGGAACAATGGCATTGGTCTATTCCTGTCTCTTCTTTTAGTTAGTTGTGCAATTTTAAGAACATTAAATCCATAGGTTTTTAATTCATTCTCAATTTCTGTTTTTTCCGTATCAATCGGGAGTCCTCTGATGACAATTTTGTATGGTTTTGATGAGATTGGATTTATAATCCAGTACGAAACTTTTTCATCATCTAGAAATTTAGTTAATATTCTGTGCTCGCTAGGGGCACTGATTTGTAATTTTAGATATTGACATGCAGGTCTACCAGTTACATTAAAGTTTAATTTTTCATTGATATATTTCATAAATTCAGCGAATTTTTTCTCCGTTTTAATACAGACTGCAGGTGGCTTTTTTGCTTCTTTGTCAAGATTATTTACATTATTGTTTACATTATTGTTTTGATTATTAACCTCACTATTACTATGCAAAATATTATCTACGTCAGTTTCTGAATCTAAAGAGTCATATCGATTTGAAGTTTCAGTTTCATATGTGTTTCTACTTGTTCTAATTCTTTTAAATTTTCTTTTTCTGCGGTTAGCATAAGGAATAAATTCCCTCTCCTCCTCAGTTTCATTTTGTGTTGATCGGACTAGCCGTTTTGGTCTTGCTCCGGTGGAGCTATCCATCAATTTAACAGGTTTGTCTTTTCCTGAAGTTTTAGTATTATTTGAAATGGGGGGGAATTTCTGGTACTTTAAATATGTTTGTATTTGAGACATTTATGCTAGCGTTTTTATTATTACCTAGGTTATATATACCATTGCTGGTAGAAGGCAAGTTAATTAAATCATTGTTAACATTAGTTATTTCTACAGAATTATCAGCAATATTTTTAGTATTTTTGTTAGCTTGTACTTTAATATTATCATTATTGCCTACACCATTATCAATGGACATATTTTTACTAGTCATATTATCATGCATACATATACTATTATCAATATGATTACTATTTGCACTATTATCATTACATACAGATACATTACTAGCATTAATACTTTTATCAGAATTATTTACATCAATAATTAAATCACATTTCTTAGTATTATTAACGTTATTTTTACTATCATCAACACATTTAATATTATTACTTTTACTTTTATTTTTAGATTTCACAGATTTTTTAGATACATTTTTACTTTTATAATAATTAATACTTTTTGGCAATGAGTCACAATTAAGTAAGAAAGATAGGCACTCACCTGTAGTACACCAGTTCGGCGCACGTTTGTCCTATGTTGGTTTCTAAGTCCTTAGGAAGGGACTTCCCCTTAATTGCATATTTTCTTGCATTAGTGTTCAGTTTCTGGAGTCTTTGCATTAAGTTCGCGAATATTTTAATTAGATCCGGGCTTATTATGGCTTCCTCTATCTCCTCGTTGAGCTGCGCGGTAATTTCATCTGGAATTGGACACCCCAATATCGCTGCATCGTCTAGGACACTGGCAAATGGAATTTCGAAGTTTTCACTAATATATTCAGGCTCCAAGTCCCATGCGAATGTTGGTTTGTTCGTCATCATTCCTTGAATCTCCTGGTTGATCATCTCCATTTCTGCACCCGTATCCATTGCACTTGAGTAATCAGTGTTGGACTCCATAGCGACGCTGGAGTCCAAATTCACTATTTTATCACTATTAGATTTATTTGTTTGGTTTAGCACTTTTCCCTCATTGGGAACACAATTTAACGAGTTTTCCGAATTTTTGTTCGTACTTTTATCACACACGATATCCACACTGGAGGCACTGGTATGAGCTGGAACACTGGAATTTTTATTCACACTTATATCACACACAATATCCACAATGGAGGCACTGGTATGAGCTGGTACACTGGAATTTTTATTCACACTTATATCACACACAATATCCACACTGGAGGCACTGGTATGAGCTGGAACACTGGAATTAGGAATCACGATCTTGCATCCATTAATGGCACAGTCCTGAGAAATTTCACTATTATTAGATCCAGGTTCGATGTATCCAGGCACAGGGGCACTATCCACTTCGGTTTTGGCACTTTGGATGTCCAATTCAGAAGAGAAATCCACTTTCTTGGCACCTCGTGTAATCCAAAAAGGCTTAGCGTCGGCCCCGCCGACTGGTAGAAACGGGTTCTCTCCTCGCGACTAAAGCAGAAGATGGGAGAGAGAGAGACGTGGAGAAGTCCACGCCCGGGGAACACAGCATCAAAAAATAGGAATTTTACATAGGGGGGTTTATAAAACAGGTAAGTATGTTAGACCTGGTTTACAATGGACGAGGGGGGGCCTTTGGTGACCGGAGCTCCAGTGCCAGGGGCACAAATCTCCAATATAATTTATATTTTTTATTTAATCTAAATCTGTTTGTCATAATCTTAGTTTAATTTTAATATTAAATATTTTAAATTTTATATTAGATGGGATGTTAAAGGGGGATCGAACCGGTATTCTCTGGTATGGACATCGGCATTCAAAAGGCATATTTACTATAATCTCACTGATGTTTTCGATTTTTGCAGAATCAGAAGATAGGAGAGAGAGAGAGAGACGTGGAGAAGTCCACGCCCGGGGGGACACAACATCAAAAAATAGGGAATTTTACATAGGGGGTTTACAGACTACAGGTAAAACCTGGTATTGGAACAGTATATCTTGAGAAATAATCTATTTACATATTAGGCTGTTTGCCTGGTTTACAATATGTCTTGTTACATTAATATACAATCTAGATGTTTTACAATAGTGATTATTTACATAGTTACAGTTGGAAAGTAAACTTACATAGTTACAATACAATAATATTTCATTAATAAGTATAAAAATAACAAGGTTAGGTGCAACAATAGTAGTGGTGATTATAAAATTATTTATATATTTTCTAAATATTTTTATCTACATTTTATTTAGAATATTATATTTTGAATATTATGTGTTTGATTTTTCCCTCTATAGGAAGGATATTAAACTTGAGTTTATGTTTATGACTTCCATGTTTTGGTGTTATATATAAGTTGTCATAATATTTTATTTTATTCCCTAAACAAGTGCATATGTCCAGTGTTACTCGTAGTCCTGCAAATTTCTCTTGCCTATAATCAGGTCGTTGGAATTTTGGAGGTGGTTGCTCTGATTGATTAGGAGGGGAGACTTGACAGTTCTCTCCTGTTGCGGTCGGGGAGTGTTGCTTTCCCTTTCCTACCCCCCTCCAAAGGAGGAAGGAAGTCGTGGGAATCCAGATGTGAGATTCTCCTCTTTTCGGTCAATAACCACGAATTTGAATAAAATATTTATGTTGCAGTAGATTTTTCCCTCTTGGGAATAAAATAAGAGTTATAAGATCCAGCTTTATTATATTGATCATTAAGAATAATATCTCATTTTAATTGTTTCTGAGAATTGCCCTAGGTCTTCTTCTATTATCAGCACAATTTATGTCATAAATGGGCTGAGTGTTTATTAGTGGGTTAGGTATATTGGTTAGATTGTTATAGAACTTTTCTGCAATTCTAATGATAAATTTGCTAATGTTTTCAATATTAAATTCCCTAAAGATGTTTTCATTCCTGAAGTATATTGGGGCGTTAACTAACATCCTTATCAGTCTATTTTCATAAGATGTTAATCTTACAACATGCCTATAAGCGGCATATCCCCAGACAGACGCAGCATATGTAATAATTGGTCGTATAAGGCTCTTGTAAATTAATAATTTATTATCGATGGATAATTTAGAATTTCTAGATATCAATGGGTATAATACAGCTTCTGTCTGCCTGGCTTTTTTGATTAGCTCTGTAATATGTGGGAGCCAAGTCATCCTTTTATCGAGGGTCACCCCTAAGTATTTCACTTTGTTAGACCATGGTATGTTTGTGTTGTTAATGCATAATTCTGCTGTTGTTTTTCTTTTATTGCCGAACAGTACAGCAACGCACTTTTCAGCATTAATGGCAATTTTCCAGTTTTTGAGCCATTTCTCAAGTTTGGGGATGTAATCTCTTAGTGGCTTTGTAGCACTCTCGTTATTGATACCATTCGACATGATTGCCGTATCATCTGCAAATATATATTTACTGACTCCCTCTCCGTCAGGTATATCTGTTAGGTAAATACAAAATAGGATTGGGCCTAAGATAGAGCCCTGGGGTACTCCACTAAGGATGGGGAATTTATTGGAGGTTTTATTATTTACTCTGACAGAGTATGTTCTATTTTTTAGATAACTGTTTAAAAGCTTTACAGTTTTATTTGGAAATTTGTTTTGTATTAATTTATAGACTAAGCCGTCTATCCAAACTTTGTCAAACGCCTTCGCGACGTCCAGAAATAGCGATGCGACTGCATTATTTTCACTAATATTGCCGGTAATGAATTCTGTAGCCCTGAGCAGTTGGTGTGTTGTGGCATGTAGGCTTCTGAAGCCAAATTGCTCGTTATTTAAAATATTGTTTTCTTCTATATGTTTTTGAATTCTATTTTTTATACAATATTCGAATATTTTTGAGATTGTTGGCAGGAGACTTATCGGTCTATACGCCGATGGGTCTCTAGGATTTTTTCCTGCTCCTTTAAAAATTGGGGCGATAATAGCGTGTTTCCAATGTTCGGGGAAATAATTATATTTAAAACATTTATTAAACAGTCTGACTAGGAAGAAAATTACTTTCAGTGGAAGTTGTTTTAACATTTTATTTGTTACAGAATCGTGTCCTGGGGCTTTTTTGGCGTTTAATACAGAAATGTATTGTAAAATTTCTGAGGGTTTTATAGTTTCACCTTGATTGTCTGAGTTGTCCTGTATATTTAGATTATTTTGAATAGTCTGAATTATTTCAGTCTCCCTGTCATTATCCATATTGTTTGGTGTGAATTGAAGCTTGTATACTTCTCCTATTCTATTAGCTTTTTCCACATTTGTATAAATATTTTGATTATTTGACCACAGGGGTGGGATGACCTGCGATTTATTTTTATGATATTTAATCGTTCTCCACAACGACCCATCGTCAGCCGTAAGACTAGTTATATGGTTTGTCCATTGTGTAGATTTATAGGTTCTAATTTCATTTTTCAGGCTGTTATTATATCTATTATATTGATTCCTATCCTCATATCGCCTGGTTGCTTGCCAAGTTTTCCTCATTTTATTTCTTATTTTTATTTTATTTTTTAATTCTGCCGAGAGAAAAGATATATTTTTATTTTTATTTACAGTTTTAGCTGTGTCCTTATAACAGTTTATGATACATTCTGACGTCCTAGCAGCAGCATTTTCTATATCGTTGATATTATTGAGCGGTTGATCATATTCAAATTTTTTAATTAGATGTTTTTTATATTTTTCCCAGTTTGGGATCTGATTGGGAGATATATGATCGTCTGAGATGATAGTACTAAATGTACATAAGACAGGATTGTGGTCGCTCGTCATCTCATGCAGAGTAGTAGCTGTGGCTGGGTAAGGAAAGTTTTTGGTGATTAGGAAGTCCAGGACCGAACCCATAGCCCTGGGGTGGTTACTCACCCGAGTGGGGATTTCAGGGGCATGTACACATAGATTATGATTATCTACTATATTTTTTAATGCTAGCCCAAACGGATTTGCTTTCCAGCAGTTCCATGAACTGTGGTAGGCATTAAAATCACCTCCGACAATGACAATGTTGCTAATATTGATAATCTTTTTAAAATCATTCACCGGAAAATTATATCTGTTGGGTTGATTTGGCAATTTTTTCATGGGTGGAATATATATAGATACAACTTTAATTGGAGGCAAATTTTTTAATTTGATTTCAATAATTGTAGCCTCAGCAGTTTCAAGCGTCGGCGTTGATATTTGAATATGTGGAATGGTGGTTTTAATCAATATTCCAGTACCACCTGGCTGGCAATTTATATAGTGATTATTTGCGTTATTCCTACAATTTTTATAAAATGAATAATTTTTGATGTTGATATTTTGGACGTCGCGAAGGTGTGTTTCCTGAATCAACAGAATATCTGGGGAGTGGGAGTCAATAAATTCTCTTACTTCGTCGATTTTTGAATATAAGCCATTTGCATTCCATGTACAAATATTTAAGGCCAGGTTGTTATTAGTCATGGTGTGGTTGTAGTGGTCGGTAGCAATGGCCTTATGGCCTCCATAATAGCAAAAAACATATCACCCACATTGTCAGTTTGGTTGATTGTTGGGAGAATATTTTTTATTAAGGAGATTAGTTGAAGGAATGTCCTATTGTGGGAAAGTTCGTTGAAAACTTGTAGAAGTGATAAAATATCACCCATATTCCCTCCTACGGTGAATGCTGAGTTTTGATTATTATTATTGGCATTGTTATTACTACTGTATTCATTATTTACTACATTTGCGTAGCTTACGCCACTTCTTACTGTGTTGTTTTGGTGGTTTGGTCTATTGGTGTTTTCATTACTTTTTTCGTTATTTAATTGGATATTCCTAATTTGTTTTTTAGTTTTTGGGAAGCTAGGGCATCCCCTAAAATTAGCAGGATGCTCCCCCCACAATTTGCGCATTTTGGTTTGTCAATTTTATTTTTATGTATGCAATCTTTAGTTAAATGTTCACCCGCACATTTAACACATTTGGGGGTGAGTGAACAGGTGTCGCTGGAATGGTGAAAAAGCTGACACCGGTGGCATTGAGGCACCCCACCTGCATTTCTATATTTTTCTGTTTTAATTTTATAGTATCCTAACTCATTTATTTCATAGATTTTCCTGGATTCTACATTATTAGGTAAGTGAACCTGGAATAGTGGCAAGACTTGACGTTCACCTTTAGGCCTGCGCATTTGATTTATTTTTATTATTATGAATCCTAGTTTTTCTAGTTCATCTCTAATCTCGTCAATATCCATATCAATGGGGAGGCCTCGTATAACTATTTTTATTGGTCTCATGGACCTAGGATTTATTATATAGTAATTAATTTCTTTTTCGTTAAGAAATGAAGTTAAATTTCTATGTTCCTCAATGGAGTTTACAAAGCATTTCAGGAATTTACCTTCAGGTTTACCTAAGATTTTGAATGGTAGGCTTTCATTTAAGAATTTTAGAATTTCTGAGAATTTTTTATTTGTTTGGATCATTACTGCGGGTGGTTTAGTTGTGCTTGTTAATGTATTTCTATTGTCTAGGTTATTATCATTATTACTGTTTTCATTTCTATCCGCATTTGCAGTTACGTTATTTATTTGATCTGCATCATTGTCCTCCATATCGCTTAAGTCTCTCATATCTATTTTCAGTTACTAGTTTTTTGGGGTTAGGCGTTTGAGTGTTATCAGGTTTGTTCCTCCTTTTCCTAACTTTCTTATTACTTTGCGGAATAAAGTCCTGCATAGTTTCTTTTTTAGCATTTTTGTCATTATTACTAACATTAATTTCAGTTATTACATGTGTTTGCAATTTATATAGATAATCAATTAATAACATTCTTTTGTTTGCAACAAATGTATTATAAGCAACGTTAGTATCATTATTTACAAAGTTAATATACGGAGTAACATATGGGTTATAACCATTAAGATATTTACTTAAAATACATTTAACTATATCTATATCACTGTTCTTATCTAATGGTATAATGCTATTTTCATTACTAATATAGTAAAATATTAAATCACCACTACTATTAGTAAAATTGTTGCACCTACCTCCTTTGAAGAAGATGTCATCTAGTTGGTCAGTGACCATTTTCACGGTGACAAAAACACTATCGTTCACTTCCTTGCGACTGTTCTTATGTAGATCACTAAGTTTTTGTATATTCTCAAGCACTATATCCAGTTCATAGTTTGTAGCTGGAACGCACAGTTTTTGCATATATTTCGCTTGTTCATCGTATCTCTCCATGGCATCATATCCTTTTTTGCATGCTAGTACCAGTAAGTCATACAACGTAAGTACCGTTGGCTCGGTGGCGTAGCTGGGGCACTCCATGTCGATTATGTTGTCACGTATTTCAGCAGGATAATCGGTATCCAAATATCTGTTCACACAATTATAATTATGCACTTGTTTCTTTTGGATATTCGGTATCCCACAACAATTTAAATCACTGTTTGATTCACTATTATTAGCACAAATGGGCGCACTATCTTGAGTCGATGGTAGCACTTCTTCTTTGACACATTTGGGCACACTTTTTACATTCACAGTCGGAGTATCACAAATTGTAGACTGGAAATCCGGTGTAGTTCTTGCTCCAAGAGGCTGCTGGTTCAAATCCAGGGTGTTGGCTGGTCTTTTCTGGTCCTCAGGATAGCTTCTGGGCTCCAGGGAATCTATCTTCAGCTTGGCTGGGGCAATAATTCCAGATATATTTCTCGCTTTTGGCTTTGCGAGATTGACGTCGTCGATGGCCTCGACGCCGGGATCGGCGATGGCGCCTTTTACAGCTTCCGTGGTTCTCGATACTATGTATTGAGTATTTAATCCACAGGACAGTTCAACGGTAGAGTCGGCGAAAGCGCCGGGGAAAGTTTCCTTCCTTCGCGGGGGAAAAGACAGATCACGATCGTCGCGGAGCAGTGGGAAAACACGTCCGCTCAGCCAAGGGTTCTCTCCTCGCGACTAATCAAGCAACCGTGTTATCTAGTGGAAAATATAAAAATATGTATATATAAGTATTATATTCTAACATATAAATGCAGATGTTTTGAATTCATATACGCGCACGCATTCAACATACGAAGTTAGTATCTCATATTAATTTTTAATTAATTATTATTTTATTTTTTAATTTAACTTCTTTAATTTTTTAAAATTCATTTGATAATTTCAAAATATTTCTCAAACTGTGCCCTTTGATGATATTTACTTAATATTCACAGTTATCATTAAAGAAGTCTTATATATATTAATTCGTTGACAATTATTTCAATTTCATTTCTTTATATATATATATATATATATATATATATATATATATATATATATATATATATATATATATATATATATATATATGCCAAATAAACTTGCTGCACTGTGATATATTTACATGTTACGTCCTTAAAACAATCGTAAAAGATTATTTTTATTATTCATGCTTCAGACACTTATAGTTTAATACATTTATACTTGTTAATGTGAGGTGCAAGGCAAAGAAATAAATAAACGCATAAAATGTGCAGGAAATACGAGTACAACTATAACAAATGGTTTTCACTGCACATTTAATAAGAATTTTTATGCGCTCAATAAGACCGCATAAGAACTCGGCATGTAGAAAATAACTCAAAACGTTACGGAATATCTCGGCATTCATTTTTGAAAGAAAATGACAAGAGTTCATTCAAGTAAACCATTCAAAGTAGCTATACTCTATTAAGGCAAAACCGATAACTGAACTCTACGAAAATATCACAGATACTTTGAATAAAACTTAAATAAAAATATTGGTGTATATAATAAAAATTATATATATATATATATATATATATATATATATATATATATATATATATATATATATATATATATATATATATATATACATACAGTCAGTCACAAAAGTCTACGTACACACTCTGATTTTTGAATATTTTGCACGTAACTCATAATTTCGAAAATTCAATTTTATTTTCAGAATTATTTCTCTTAATAACTCAGAATAAATAAATAAAATTATCAACATATTTGTTAAAACGTTTTGAAAATAACAAAAGTTTCAAATTATGTTGTCACGTAAATCTGTATACAGAGACAGGAAACTTAAATTTCTGGCAATAAACAAAAATAAAAATACCATTAATAATTGGTAGGCCCTCCCTTTGAAGCAATGATTGCACGCATTCGGTTTGGCATCGAATTCACCAGGTCCTTTGTTGTTTCAGGTAAAATTTGGGACCAAGCCTGCTGCATAGCCTTCTTTAGGGTTTCGACGCTGTTAATGTGTTGTATTTTTCTGTCGACTTCCTCCCAAATGTGTTCAATAGGGTTAAAGTCTGGAGACTGTGGAGGTGAATGCAACTGTTTGGGCGTCTTGTAGAGCAGCCATTCCTTCACAATTTTTGCTGTGTGCTTAGAATCATTGTCTTGTTGGAAGACAAAGTTGCTTCCAAGTCCCAATTTTCTGACTGATTCATGTAGGTTGCCTTCCAAAATCTTCAGGTATCCAAAACGATTCATAGTACCCTCGATGAAAACCAGATTGCCAACTCCAGCTGCTGCCATGGCACCCCAAACGATCACACTGCCTCTACCGTGTTTTACGGTGGGAGTCAAATTCTTGGGGTTAATTTCTGTGTTTTTTTTTCCTCCAAGCTTTTCCGCGGCCATCACTTCCAAAAATGTTGAACTTGCTCTCGTCGGTGAACAAAACTGTTTTCCAAAACTCAAAATCCTTGTCAATATATAAAGAAGGTAAATCTTTTCTTTCGGTTTACAGATGGTACGAATGGTTTCTTTCTGGGAACTCTGCCATTGTCGCCGGCCAATCGAAGAATTCTACGAACATTTTCTGGGTGTACCTGCTTTCCAATTTCGGTTTCAATTTGATCCGCTAATTTTGGGGCACTAATTTTTGGATTTTTCTTCACTTTTCTTACTATGGCTCTTGCTTCTCGATCATTGAGCTTCCTTGCACGACACATCGAGATTTGTTAAGCACATGTCCGCGTTTAACAAAGTTTCTGTAGATTGTTTGCACAGTCGACCGACTTTTGTTTACAATTTTGTCAATTTCGGAGTAAGATTTCTCATCACATTTCAATTTTACTACCAAATTTCGAAGTTCTAAGGATGTTTCCTTTCCCTGGCTCATTTTAAAGAAATTTGCTATTGTAATATCATGGAAAATACTAAAGATGAACTAACTACAAAAGTGCCACCTCAAACTTAAGTAACCTTCAACAAATCTTCATATGTAAATTTTCTCTTCTCAACCAATCATGTGTATGCAGACTTTTGTGACGCGCTAATTTTTACATATTCACAAAATTATTCAGTAGATTATAGTTTGAAACTTTTTTAATTTTGTAAATCACAGTTTTTAGTGAAAAAAAGAAATATTTATTCGATTTTGCAAATTGAAATATAACTCGGTTTTGAAATGTGCCCTTTTTTAGGGTTGTATGTAGACTTTTTTGACTGACTGTATTTATCACATGCACATAGAGAGAGAGTTCATTATGTTAGTACTAAACTAGGAATTTGAATGCACTGGGTACAAAAATCTAGTTTGTACTGTGTTAACAGTACATATGCACTGTCAGTGGCTGACGCTATATTTATGTATATGATGAAATACACGTGAAAAATTGAAAAAACTAACTAGCGAAGTTAACAATTTTATTTTTATTGACATTTTCGTCAGTTATGTGGAATTTTCATTGAAATTTTCATATGCCAAACAAAAAACATCACACAAAAACGGAGAGTAGTTCATTGAAACATTTGTTGACATTTTAATGAATGAAATATTTTTGGCACATGTTCAAATATGAAGAATGAATTTTACTATTTTTCTTTGTAAAGAAATAAACTATTTCCATAAAGGGAAACTGAAAGTTATTTATCAGTTTCAGAAATTAAAGTAGAGTTTTTCTCAAGGGAAATGTGAAACTTAGCTACTGTATTTTACAGGAGATGCACATTGAATACGGTTCGAAATAGTTTGCTGAGTTGAATTAAGCATTCTACAAACAATGATGTTTTCAAAAAAAAAAAATATATATATTTTGCTTTAACAGGGTTTAACAACATCGTCATGGATTTACGGACAGAAATTTCTGGTAGACCAAATATATAAATATGCTAGTTACTGAATAGAATACCAAAATAATCTTAAAGACTCATTAATTTTAATTAAAATAATTATTTAGATCATTAAGAATAATTAAGACTAAACATTCATTAAACTGGAATAAAAATTTTTGACTGAGAGATACAGAATGATTTCAGCAAATATAATTGCTTCAAGAAAGTCTCTTTTATATTAATCGCACAAAAAAAATAATAATATACGGAAACACTATTATAAATCATACTCCAAAACTGTAGAATAATTTTGAAAAGTCTGACATTAGGAAGAGATTAGTATAAATCGATCAGTAAACTTTATAAAATGGTAATAAATTAGAGAATGAAAATATGTATTTATTGAAGGAGTGAGACCTTTTTCTTTACAAAGAAGTCCTTTATCAATTAAATAACACTCGATCGCATACATTACACGCATTTGTCGATATGCTCTATAAGGGGTACAGTTGCTTCCCAATCCACATGTTTCGCCAGATATCTCACCAATTGAACCCATTTGGGATATAATTGGCTGTCGTTTGCAGAGTCTATTACTGCCTTCATTAGAGGAAGCATTTTGGCAAATGGTTGACAAGGAATAGAAGGCCTTTCTTCAAGACGCCATCCATAACCTCACTGATTTTGTGATTAGACGTGTTGCTTCGTGTATCACCGTCCACATTGGTCCTACAACCTGCTAACTTGACCCTTTTCTCGCTATTAGGTGAAGATTATAATTTAGATATAATAGTATCATGGAAAAAAATACTGGATAGAAGGATTATAAAGAAAAAATTTTACAAAATTTATAAAAACAAAAATGAGTTTTTGTATTTAACTTGCAGAAGAAAATAAACAGGGGAGTGCGAGAGTGAAATCCATTATCGACCCATACCATAATACCCGGTGCACGACCAGTATGGCGGTGTAAAACGCTGCTGTTCAACATCCTTCTCTCCACACTGTCTTCAGACTCGAATGCGAACATCAGGGTGTGGCAAACAGTAGCGTGAGTCGTCAATAAAGGCAATTTTATTCTATTCTGACGTCTACATCCTTCTTTCATCGCATTGAGGGTGGCAGCGATGTCTGTGGTTCTGCGTCAAGGGTAGATGAAGCAATGGACGACTTGCGGACAGACCACTCTGCTGTAAACGGCATTGAATGTTATGCGCAGATAATGGATGATGCGTGACCGACTGAAAGTGCTTTGCTATGGTTCGTGTTGTGACTGAGCGATCCGTCACTGCCATCTGCACGATTTGAATGCCATAACGTGAAGTGGAGCACTGAGGTTGATGCGATCGAACACATCGATCCTTCATAACCCTCCTGCATCCAACGATCACATATCCGCATTTACTTGATCAAAAAATGATTGCCGTTTTCTACGAGACATAATTTATTGTTTTTTGAGAAAACTACAATTGCCGAGCCTGAAATCAATGAAATCTCCAAGCCTTAAATAGCGTCTCGTAGTAGCACCACATATGCACGTGATGTGCGTCTACGGTGAAATTCTAATCATTTGCATATCTGACCTGAGTTAATGCCTGTTGAAAATTTCATGTTGTATTCTTCCTTCAGGGTGTTGCATTTACGGTGTCCAGCAGTGTATATATCTTTTTTTAAAGTATCAAAGAGATGCCCTTAAAAGTTACAGATTTTGGTGATTATTGCTAACTATGACTTGATTCTCGTTAAATCTCAGAAAGTAACATTTGGAATTTTTATAAGATATTCTTCAAAATGTGTTATGTAAGGAATTATTTAGAAAAGACATCAGTATATACAGTTGTGACTACACAATTTCTGATCTTATTAGCGATAAAAATACTGGAACTTAATCGTAAAATTTTGAAAACTTCATAAAATTTTGAAAATTATAGATTCTGAAATTATATGATACTGTAAAAATTTCTTTGTTCTTGTAAATTGAGATTGTTTTGCATGAAATTTTTCAATACACCAGTCGTAACATTCTTAAATTAGTATCAAAGACTATATCTCAACTGATCGTAAATGAAGGATCTATTATTCACTTCATAAAAATTTGGTAATTGTAAGATTTCATAAAATCTAATACTTTTTATTTGTTTTGGCAATTTTTTCTATTCTTGTAATATTTTTGTGCTGCATCTAATTTTTGAAACTGTATTATGTTATGTTATTATGCAGCGATTCCCTTTTCATTTCCGAAAATATTTTTTAGAGAAAATATAATCAACGAGAATACAAAATGATAATCAAATATTCTTTATCTATATTTAAACGTATTCATTCTCATTTATTAAATGTGCTTTATAAAATTGTCTTAAATAAATTATTTCTCTATTATGTGTTCTGTTCTTATGTGCACAATAAAAACATACGAACTTTAGAAATAATTATAAAATATTTAAAAAAAGAAAAACCAAAACAAGTAATTAAAAAATTCATATTTATTTCACATAGTCATGCATATACAACTGACAACTATAGTATTACATCAATATCCTTAAAGCAAAAACATAAAAATGTTTGTATTAAAGACTATGCAAAAAAAAATTCGTTTTTTTTTTATGAAAATCAATTTTGACATTTGGAGTGAATTAGTATAAACAATGCACAAATTATAATAAGAATTTCAATCACAGTTATTGAAACAAGTACACGATGGCTTGCCAACGAAAAAGAAACAGCAAATACTATAAATATTCCTATAAATATCCCGAGAAGTAGAACTGGATAAAGTACTGATTTCAGATCTTCAGAGAAAAGTCTATGAAATAAGCAAAAATGTTCAGAAAAATTATTATAGTATAATAAGTTTTACTTAATATTTTTTAATAAATTATTATGAAAAGTTTAAACGTTTTTTGTTAACTTGAATTAACACTTAAAACATTTTTGCACCTATAAATTCACACAATTCAAAGTGTAACATAAAATATGCAAGTAGATAAATGAAGAAATCTGTCAAAGGAAATATAAATATTGATGTTTAATATGATGTTCAAGCACATCTGCTTAAGTTGAAAGACTGTGCTAATCACTGATTAATTTATTGATGTCCTATGTTATGTATTCCAACAGTTCTCGAAATGAATGCAGTTCTCACATGTTCCACATACAAAAGACAAGAAAATACCAGCATTTTAGAAGTGAGAATGTGATACTTTTTATTCAGAACACAAAACATTGGAGAAAGGGGTAATTATTTCATGTTCTAAATATGCCTATAAACTTTGGTATGGGCAAAATTATTTCAGTAGATATACCTAGTTAAAAAAACTATTTTATATTTAATAATTTTAATATAATCTATGTATATTCTTATATTGCACTATAAATGTAATGTTTGAAAAATAGAAATAATTACAAATTTATAAAGGTAAAAAAAATTTCTTTAAATGTTTTCATTTTTAGACCAATCTACTTAAATATTGTTCTCAAATAAAGCAATTACTCATTTTTATTCTAAAATCTCTTATTAATATCAACAGACATTCAACGAGTATAGTGATCTACCATGAATTTAAGGAATATCGGAAAATGGTTTCAAAATTTGTCACAAAAGAAACCATTGTATCTCCTAAAAATAAATACACTTATAAGGCGAAAAAATAAATTTCATTCAAACTAATTTATAATTTTAATTTATTAATATAATGAAACTAATACTTTATGACTTCTCTGGCACGTGTTTCTAGTTGTTTTGTTGTCTCCAAGCCGAAAGTAGCATTTATATTAAATTATGTTGGAATGGTATTTAATTGAATGCTAAGAAAAACCACAAATTATGAAAAATATTATGTTTTCATTTTTATTGTTAAGACAAAAAAAAGTTATTTATTATAAAAGTTATTGATTTGTCAAATGAAACGGACTGGACGGAATAAAAGGAAACTAATGCAAAATTTTGCACATCTAACTTTCAAAGGGATAAAAAAGATAAATGTGTTTAGAATGTAGTTAAAAATAATTTAAGATCAAGAGCTAGTAGTAAGCCTTTATAAATTAAATTTGGAATTCTTACCTGCTATCTGTAATATATGCATCAGGGGAAGCCGCATTCGTACTCCTGTTGGCACCGACTTCGCTATTCAAGTTGACATCTCTGTCATTCGCAACATCACCGATATCAATACTTTCATGACTAATTAATAAACATGAAATGAACATTATTGCTTCAAACTCTTATATAGTTACAATTGTTTCATTTATCAATATATTTTAAGAATAGTTGCTCAATTTAATTTAAACGAAAAATTATGGACTAATTTCAAAATTAAATTATCATAACAAGAAATTTATATCTATATCTATCTATCTATATATATGTATATATATATATATATATATATATATATATATATATATATATATATATATATATATATATATATATATATATATATATATATATATATATATATATATATATATGTATGTGTATATATATAATAAACATAAAAATCATAAACATTATTTCTTCCAAGAATATAAACACTACATGATATTTTTACAATTTATATTCGTAAAAATGTGTTAAATTTAAAAATTATTTAAATTTTTATATTAAATCAATATAATATGTCTCAAATTCATTAGTTATTTTACTGATAATGAACATATAAATATATAAAATGATTTCCTTTTTTTAAACTTAACTTTAACAAGACTGAACCAGTTTCAACACATTTTTCAAACTTTATTTGTAAAATTAAAATTTTAATTGTAAAATTAAAGGAACCCCATCACGCTTCCCGTGATGGGGTTCCTCATGTTGATTTCCGCATCTTTTTTGGAGCTAAGTTCTTTGAGTAAATCCTTGTTTTTTTAGTCAGTTTCAGTATCGCACATTTATCACTAATCAACATTCCTAATTTTATTTAGTTAGAGATATTGCAAAATTTATTGAGTTATATATAAACATAAAGGAATTGCAAGAATTCCGATTTTTCTAGCTAATTCATACTCAGTATATTTTTAAATCAAAAATTCTTTAAAATAAAATTTAGAAAATCTTTATCTACTTTTAATTTACTTTCACATTTTAAACGAAACAAATTTATTTGCTAGCCTTTGCACGAAAGAATGACACTCTGTTAACATTTCTCGCTTTCATCTTGTAGCCAAAGTAGTTTACAATAAATTTAAATTTATAGTAGCTTATTTTTAATAGCTACATTTATAATTATTAAAAACAAAATAATAATAAAAATTATATTTATATTTAATAATTATGATTTTTTGTGTAGTAATAGAATAATAAATAAAAACATAGTTTATGCAGACACTATTTAAATTACTCATTTAGCAAGATGTTAAAGAAATTCAAAACAATTTTCTGATATGAGAAATATATAAATCACAGTTTTTAATGAATGATATTAAATTAAAGATTAAAAATAAGTGATTACACATTTTCAAGAGTACAGACTATATAAAACACAAATTATTTTTTATCAAAGTTTTATAATAGATTAAGATCGAATGCTTACTCATTTACAAGTGCACTGTACTTTCCAAACCATGAGAAATCATCAGATACATTGACATTAACAGAAACAACATACGCTGCTTCTTCACTGTTAATTTCTGGCATAACTTTCCATTTTTGGGGAAGCTGATGCTGATTTGAATGTCTCACAGGTTGCTCGTTGCACGAACTCGTCGTTGGAGATGAAGTCGAAGAGTCATTCCCTTTGGATTCAATTTCCAGGTTCTCTCTCGTATCAGAAGATGGTGACTCTTTTTTCAGATTCGTAGTACCAACACTAAGAGATAAAAGCAATATAAATATTTGAATTAAATATAATATAATTTACAATTAACCAAAAATATCACATAAATTAAAAAAAATTAAATTTAATATGCTACCTGATATTTTAAAAAATGAATAATAATGAATGAACTGCCTAAAAACAATTTTTGCGTAATTAAAGCACTATTTTTATTTTTAAAGATACATTATATTTGCAATTAATTTACATTTTACCCTGATGTCTTATGAGAATTAATTAAGAATTGATTTAAAAAGTTTCTGCATAAGACACCAAATGTCGCATTGAAAAAATATCATTCACTGCAGAGGGAAAAAAGCATTATTTTAATTTTTTTTAATGTAATAATTAAGACACAAGCGAAAATCATATGTGGTAATTATTTTTCTCCTCTCTCAGTAAAATTGTATATACGACAGTTAAAAAATAGAAAATTTACACTATTTTCTTGAAGTGAGAAGACTAGAGTTTATATTTCCCAATAAAGCAAATTTTCATAGAATTCAAATCACCATAAGACATATTTTAATTAAATGAAAATGACGCAACTAAAACTTGGAATGGTAACTTAACTCTTATTTTAAGTAGTCAGAGACCGACATCAAGAGATAAATTTTATTTCCTTCTGTGGAACTATTCCCAAGTCAGTCCCTGAAAAAGATTCGAGTGGCAAACCGAAAAAGGATGTGTAGATTTTATCCCATTTGCTGTATTTATTTCTGTTAAAGTAAATAATGAAGAAACATTCAAAGAATATAGCTCTTTTAATACTTTTATATATATATATATATATATATATATATATATATATATATATATATATATATATATATATATATATATATATATATATATATATATATAATGAAAACCAAACGCAATAGAGATACTAAATGCTTGTGAAATAGAATTCAAAATAGAAAGCTAAAAATTTTAAACATTTACACTTATTTAATGTTAAGTAAAAATCTCTGAATTCATTATATTAAATTATTTAATTTTAATTGTTGCAGAAAATTTTCTGCAATTAAACTAATTAAGTTTGCACTTATATATATTAAAAACACATGGGCAAAAATCTATTGATTCTTGTAATTGCATCATTGTAATAGGTATAACTGAATAAAAGCTAACTTTTATGTTTAGAATATAATTAAATTTTATGAGTGTCTGTGATAAATTTAACGTTATTACTTCTGAAAATATGATTTTGTTCCTATTTTTTGCATGTAAATGTTTACTTGTCTAAGAGTGATACAATTATTTGTTTCTCCTGCTAAATTAAAAAAAAAATTGTCATATTCACAAGTGTTACATCTGTATACTTTTCTCTGGAGCATGATTTAAATTCAATTTGAAACGGGCCTATGAAAAAGAACTATTTTAAAGAAAAATTTTATTATTTTAGATTTATAAGATTTAAAAACAATAAAAAACTAATTTTCTACAAAATTTTTTGGATCATCTAATATTATGACAGGTAATATGGCTTTCCTCATATCAAATCTATGATTTTATTCTATACTGTTATATTAGTCTTCTTTAATTCAGTAGCAGTTTGTCATATGAACTGCATCAAGCTTTCAGGGAAGTGTAGTACGTGTTTTTAAGAAAATATCAGGAATTAGAGGGGTCTAATGTTATATCAAGTTTAGACGTAAATAATGGTTTGAATCCACTTAAAAGTATAATTAATTTCAATTAAGTTAAATTAGTTCTAGTTAGGAATACATGACAGGACTGTAGAATAACAAATCCAAGTAGACAATGTTTTGTTCGTATACATTTTAAGAGCAGTTAATAACGCTGCAGAGATATAACCATATGGAAATTTACTTATATAAAAATAAGCCATGATTATTTGTGCAATTTTTTGGTGTCTCATTAGAAACAAACATTTTCAGCATACCAATGTTATTTTATATGTTGAAAATTCTCTAAGCTTTGAGATGATTTTAATTGAAATATAATAAAATGAATTAATAAATAAAATTTATATCCATAAAAATTCTAAACACTCCTTTATCTGTTACTAGCTATAATGATTGATTTTTTACACAATTGGTCTCAATTTAATAACTTGATCTATTTGATGAAAGAAACCTCTAATGTTACACACGAATAACTACTTCATTGGCATGCTTGGTAATAAACAGTAAGTAAATAGGTAACCAAATTTTCTTGTTAATAACAATTTTTAACAGATTTTGACTGAATAATTGTATTCACACACACATAAATATTTTGTATTTTGTTTGGACATTTACTTTCAATATAAAACATTATCTCAAGGACTTTTTTATTTTATAAATGACATAATTCTAATATTTAAAGGTACTACTTAATATTAAATTTATTATGCCTTATTCAATTCTAAAAAAAATCCGTATCCTAAAAATTTACATTATATAAAAGGAAAATTAATAGTATTAATACAAATATAAAATTTTAGATTTTTATTATTCAAAATATAAATTTGTGACATATAGTGAGAAAACTTCATTATTGAAAATTTGATTTTTATTTACATTCTAATATTATCAATACTATTTGTTACGAATTTAATTTGCAATTAAAACTAACGAATAAAAGCAGAAAAACATCTAAAGCAAAACCTTCACGAATAAAAAGGTGAAATTATATATTGTTAACATCTTTGATAAAAAAAATAATAATATATTTGACTTATTTTTTAAAAATAACTGTAAATAAAAAAAGTAGAAGAAAATATGAATGTGAATAATATAATCTATGTATATATTTAATGATAGTTAACAATATAAGCTAAGATAATAAAAAATATTTAATTTATAAATCATTTAGAGAGACTAACTTTTGATCTACAGAACTATTATATTATTAATTCTCAAAGCTATGACAGAATCGTAATTATCAAGTAATAATTCGATTAAAAAATTATATCAAGATAGAAAACTTTCATTATAATTATTTAGACATGAAAATAATGTTAAAATCTATTTCCTAATTACAATCAAATATAATAAATAAGCTATAATAAATCTTCAAATGAGAAAACTAGTACAACAGACCAAAAATTATAATTTGATTTATTTCTGGTTAGATTTATTTGATAAATATCACAATTGTAAGTAAAAAAACATTTTTTAATACAAACACGTGGTAGCATAGAAGATTTAACAAACTGCGACAAATATTTTTATTTTAAAATTCAAAATAATTACAAAGGGAATTATGATAATAAATGAATAATAAGTAAGAACTTACTCCATAATTACAACTGCAAAACAAGATTAACAGCAAAGCTAATATTTTATATGATTGATATTAACCACGCTATTTTGCGAGGGGTAGTTTCGCGAACAACATTCAAAATGAAGCCTCAGGTTCGAAAAGCATATCTTCGTACAGCTGACTGGGCATGCGCAGAAGTAAACTTATAGTTTATTCGTCGATTAGTAGCCAAACGCTGAAAATTCATTCGCCAATCAGTTGGAAGGAAATATTTGCTCCAAAATCAGTCCGCGGTTGTGCGAGAGTTGCCGCTTGAGGCTACGACTATTATAGCGCCCGTCTTTAAAGGTGGCGGGAAAAATCCTCGTGACTCTTTAGCGTATAGACCAATTAGCTTATTACCAGTGTATCAAAATTATTCGAATACTGTATTAAATATAGATTACAGAATTTCATCAACGAAAATAACATACTATACGATGAACAATTTGGATTCAGAAGCAAACACACGACAACAAACCAACTGCTTAGAGCTGTCGAATTTATCTCTGGGAATATATATAGTATTAATGCTATAGCTTCACTATTTTTGGACGTTGCGAAGGCGTTTAACAAAGTTTGGCTGGATGGACTCATATATAAACTGAATAAACTAAAAATACCAATACATTTTATCAAATTAATAAATAGTTATCTAAAAGGAAGAAAATTTGCCGTTAAAGTCAATAACGAATTATCTAATGACTTTGAAATGCTTAGCGGGGTACCTCAGGGCTCAATTTTAGGGCCATTACTATTTTGTATAAATGTAACAGATATTCCAAAAATTAATGATATTAAGATCTTTATTTTTGCTGACGACACGGCAATCATGTAATATCCTATATACATTGTTTCATCTTTTTTTTAATATAAAAATGTGTTTTGTTTTCGTGTTTATATTGGTTAATGTATTGCGTTTGTCAAAAATGTTTTTTATAAATTTAATTTCTTAAATAAACTAAAAAACAAAAGCAAAAACGTGTCTAAAATGTTCAAATTATTTTACTATATTTTTAACACCATTAATAAAAACATATAATTTAATCAAATTAAGGTTAAATCGAAACAGTATATAAAAAAACTTTTGAATAAAATATGAAAATAAGTAATGATGTACCATGTGTTTAAAAATAATGAACCCTATTAACTGACACATATAAAACAATAAAAAAAATTAATACATATGTATAATTTAGAAGGCATTTGTTTTTTATTCGGAGAATTATTTCATCATCAATTCTATAAGTAATGACCCTCCGAAGTATCAAATAATCACTGTAAGGAACTTTTATACCAATATAAAAAACCCAGGAATGCAAGAAATATTAATGGTTTCTTTAAAATATAAAAATTTTATTTTGTAACAGAGTGATAGTAAAAGTTAAATTTGGAAAATTACAAAAGATACTGTATAAGATATAATGTAACGTAACATTGGTTAGTTTCATTAGATAAATCTCACCGCAATAAAACAAATATTTTTCTATAACCTAAACACGTGGCAGCATAAAACAATTAAGTTATCTATTACAGATCTATTATTATGATCCCAAATCCGTCGCATATTCTATAGTTAAAAACCGTAATTTCTTTTGAATTATGTCTCAATTTTGCCTAAATTGTCAATAAACCTGCCACGCTTAAGCCCTTTTTAATTTTTTTGAAATAAGAAAAAGTCTTTCTCAATTATATTCACAAATTCTGTGTGAATATAGCAACAATACTATATTTAGAAATTTAATTTTAAGTTTACTAATTATATTGTATAAACTAAACTTAATTTTATTGCATTCTCCTTGAGAATATTTTTAATCTAAAATAACGAAAATTCATTTCTTGGGATCAAACATAAAATGAGTATGTATAGATCATAAATGACCATATATGCAGAAATTGTGATTATTGCAATAAAAAAATCGTTAAACAAATTTAAATTATTGTGACCACAATCTAAAAAAATATCTAAATTTCAAAGGTATTTCCAATAAAATACTTAGAAAATTTATTGAAAATCATAAAATATCATTAAGAACTTCAAATTATGATACTTAAAGCCCTCAAATAAATGCCTAACGCCATGTAAAGCTCATATTCATGCATTCTCTGCGACTGCAATTTGCTCTGATTAGTTTATAGAAATTTCTTCCTTATGTTAGACTATCCAAAATTATTCTGAATGTTAAAAAAATGTAATACTATCTCCAATCTGTATGATTTTATATTTTTTCTTTAACTTAGAAATGTGTTTTATCATCTTTTTTGTACTAGATAATATATTGTTTGTTGATTCTTTATTATTAAATTAAAATCCAACTGAACTAAAATTCAAAAAAAAAAAAAATAACTGTCTAGAAAAAGTTTATATTATTTTATTATATTTTCTGTACCTTAATTACAAATATATAATTCATTATAATTAAGATTTATACACAACTATTAATCTAAATACATTAAAATAAAATTTAAGTTTAAGCAATGTTCCTTCTTGTGTTTGAAGATAGTTAACCCAATGAACCAAGGCTTAGAAAACAGCAAATAATCTTAATATTTATAATTGGCAGCAACTTTTATGGTCCTAAATAATAACCATATTATTAAATTTCAAATAAACACTGTAATTAAAGTTTACACCAAACCTCAAACACATACGTAATTTTTTTTACCGCGGTGCCAATTAGCCCTAGGCACGGAACGCATAACACCAGGGTTTACGGGAGCTGGTTCGCGGCCTCTTATTCAATATTCAAGGCTATCCTGTCATTCCTACAGGACGTTCAGTTATCTACCAACTACTGACGCGCCTGGTGGCTAGCTCAAGCCCCAGAGGGGTACGCATACCCTCTGGCCCCAGGAAAAGGAAAATTTAGGATATAGATTTCTATTTAGGAATAAGTTAATTATTGTTTTGTTTATGAACTGTTTTTCATTGCTTATACGTAATTTCAGGATCATATATTTCATTTTACTATTGAGAATTGTTCATTTTATAAAAATCTCTATTATACATAATATTCAAAATCTAAAATATTTCCATTTATATTTTAAATAATATTTATGTAGTGATTATAAACCTTATTATAAAGAAATTTTTTCTTGTGTTGTTACTTTACAAGGGAAAACTTTTACCTTTTATACATGCGTAAATGATACTAAACATTTACTTTAAGAAATATGCAAGCGAATAAAGATTTTCAATCTTAACAAATAACTGATATTAGAAATTTTTTTAATAAAAAATGTTATAATAATTTATTATTAATATTTATTTTGTAGATTTGTTATTATTATAGTATCAATAATTTTAATTCTAATGAATTTAAAATCATTAATCCGGTTATTGCAAATCTCTTTTTTTTTTTTTAACAAAGCAATGATTATGTTTTTTAGGATTCATTGATGTATTTCAAGACTAATAAGGCAAATATTTTTTAATTTCCTTATCTAATAATTATATATATATATATATATATATATATATATATATATATATATATATATATATATATATATATATATATATATATATGTATATATATATATATATATATATATATATATATATATATATATATATATATATATATATATATATATATATATATATATATATATATATATATATATATATATATATATATATATATATATATTTATATATATATATATATATATATATATATATATATATATATATATATATATATATATTTAATACGAAATTGTTTGTTTTAAAATATACATGAATTATTAATTATTGTATAAATATGAAAACAATTTACACCAATCAAATAATAAATGATGATTTAATTTCTTCCAAAATAAAATGGATTAACATGTAAAAAAAGGAATATTATCACAGATTATAGTCAAAGTTTCCTAGATTCTTTCAAATATACATACTTTTTATTAAAATTTAGAAAAATAAATATTTTTACATATATTTTTAAGTTAGCTGCATACTTTCAATAATACAAAAGTATCACTAAACTTGTATATGATCAATCTTTTCTCATATGTCCTAAAAGTAAATGATTAATTTAAATTTTTGAACTAATTAAAATATATAAATGTTTCATTAAAAATTAGAAAATAAATCTTAATTTCTTAAAAAAAATGGAGATAATTACATTTTACTAATAAAAGTAGAAACCAATTTTCTAAGTAGTTATTAGATAATTTGATCAATAAAATTTTAAAATAGTTTGAAAGTAATGGGTTATTGAATAATATGTGGTATATAATACAAAATCAACAATGCAAATTTTTAACTTCAAAATTTTGTTTTTGAGTATTTTAAATATATATGTCATACACGTCAATGTTTTAAAGTATTTTTTACATGATTATATCTACCACATTTTTCTTAGCTATATATTTTTGCAGGAGTAGATTGGATAAAGAGCCAGTAATTTAACCTACATCACAATAGATCATACGAAACTATTATAATTTACAGAAGAAATCAAACATTAAAAGTGCTTTAATGCACATCAGAGAGTACATAATCAAGAATTTTTTTATTGTGATTAATGTATTTCTATCTAACAATAAAATTATCATGGGTTTATTTTATATTTAAAAACACGTTATTAAAATTTAAGCCTCTTCTAACTGGAATAAAATGTATGCAGAAATCGAACTTCGGCTTCATTCTGTTGATAAGCTTCCAACAAGGTCATACTAGGCTCCAACAAAACTTCATTGTTGCCTGTTAAGTATATTTCTTGCTCGGGAAGCAGATTCATTTGAAACCTATTAGGAAAGATTTACACATAAAATATCTCAATGATTTTATGCAAGTTCTAAAAAATATACACTGACTAATATTTAAACCGATATGCATGTTTCGTGACATAAATAGCAATTGCAGTGCAAAACCTCTAACTCAATGAACAAATAGTTGCTGAAATTCATTATAAAAATTGTGGCTTTAAAACTTTGTTCATCCTCCTCTAATTCAAAGATACTGTGAATAATCTGATAAATTTGTGTTTTGTTCTGATCTAAGTTTCAAAGTCTTTAATAAAGAATAAGATTGTCATATGGGAATAAATTTAATCCATCATTATTTAGATCAGTGTTTTGAAAATTTTTTCCAATTAGTAGAGAAGTTAATACTCTGATTCTAATGAAGGAATTTTTTTTAAAACTACGCAGATCATAAAAAAAAGAAAATAAAATAAAAAAAACAATCAAAAAGTTCTTAGTAACTTATTATATTAACTTAAGCTATGATAGTGTTTCAAATAATTTAAAGAATAAAGCTTCCATGCCTTTTGATATCATATATCAGATACTCTAACAGTTGAATGCTGTTCAATTCATTTAAACTTCAAACTTTGATTTTTCTAGTTATAAGCGTTTTCATATAGTGAAAGGGAGAAAACCATAAAACTGTCTGAATTCCATTCCTATAGATTTTCATGCAAAAATTAGATTTGTAAGTCTCGCCTTAATAGTGGCCAACTAGACCGCAACATTTTAGTCCAATTACCATAATACTGCTTCGCGGCAAGATGAAGCTCTATTATATTTACCATACAGTTTTTTAATTAGCACACTGAAGTGGAAATGATAACAACTATAAATATCACCTCAAAAACTCCACAAGGCTATGCGACGGCAAAAAATTAAAATACTAAGCTATTGCTAAATTGGCATATTAAATAACTCTACCCATTTCACTACGATTAAAGTAATCACAACAAAAATCAACAAAAAATAGACCAAGATATTGAAGAATTACAGCAACATCTAAAATTAAAGTTTATCAGAATTGTATAAAATGGATACATCTTTATTCTCTAAATACATGAATTTAAAATTTAGCTTCATTGTGTGTGTGTGTGTGTGTGAGAGAGAGAGAGTAAAAGCAGCTGGTTTCTTTAGAAAGTAATGACTTTTTAGAATTTACAGTTCTTGTGACAAACAGATTACTGCGATTCAAGAAAATATATTCTAATGCCACAAACTTAATTACTTCAGGATTTTTAAAAGATCCAAGACTTTTTATTTTGGTTTTATTTATATTATGACAACTTCATTAGTGATATTTCAATTTCATGAAATTTCTTATTTTGAGAAAAATATTTTTATATTATTTTTATTAACATAAGAATAAACGTTCCCACTTTTTATTTATAAAATAATAAAATACTAATAATACATTCTTTTCTAAATTAAATGAGTTAATATCTTATAAGAAAACTAACATTACACGTCAAATAGTGCTTCAGTACATTAAAACTTCAACAAAAAATATTTACTTCGAATTTCTAAATAAAAAATAATAACAGCCAGAGGACCTATTGATCAATATATCAACTGAAACAATATTAACTACATATTATATATTTTGAATAGATTAAGTTTGTTCTCTTAATTAATATTGTTATTTTTCATCGGCATATAAATTGACTGGGATATATTGTAAAAATATTAGGATCTATAAGGACCATTGTCAATCTTGCTGCATTTATTAAATAAAATAAATGTATTTTCGGGAGCTTAACTTTTTGGAATCTGCTTGAATCCTTAAATCAAGATATATAAGCAGCAATATAAATAATTTTGCATAAAAAAAAAAAAAAAAATTTAAAAGGAAAAAATATCAAATGCATAAGAATGAAACTAATCATATAAAAATAAAAAATGTTTTCCAAATAAAGAAACGCAAAATATATTCGTCATTTGGACATGCACAAGATTTCCAGTACAGTAATGATATAGCTCTAAAAATAATGAGCAAAATGTGCAAATTAAAAAGAAATGTCCCAAAATCGAAAGCGCATCTAAAAGAATACATTTTTTAAAGAAATCAATTAAACTATGTGCTATGAATATAGAAGTAAAAACGTCAAATTATCGATTCAGGCAAGTTCTTTCAGATAATATCTAGCCCCTCGCCCTCGTTTTTCACCCCATTTCCTTCTCTCTTTCACTTTTGAACTTCCACAAGTTTAGCGGTTTATTTCTCAAAATGTGACACAATAATTTTTAAATTTAAGCCAAATTTTCTCAAATAAAATAAAAATTTCGATGAAAATTAGATTGAAATTTTCTGAGAAATTTTTTTGTTTTGGCTACTATTAGCACTAAGTGCCGCGATTGCCTTCAAACCCACTGGCCATTAATAATCTACGCCACTTTCGCCACATTTCAAGATTAATTAATTTATTTTTTACAATGTAGAACGTGGTTAAGAATGCTTGAACAAGGATTATTTGTGAATTCGTTCCATTGAAGCATTTCCATTGACTTAAGATTTGTATTCCTACTCGAAGGGCAAGCATGCTGGAGTACACAGGCTACGAACTATAGTAGAACATGAATCATCCTACAAGAACATAACAAAAGGTGCAACTGTCTAAAACTTCTTCTCTATAAGTTTTCAGGTGGAGGTGTGTTGTGAAGAACACTAAAACGTATTCACTGCTAGAGGGGAAAAAAGTTGTTAAGCATATAATGCACCAAACTTTTGGTAGCCTAAAGATTAACGTATCCCACCAGAAAGAGATCTTGGAATCAGGGCTCGACTTAGATTGATTAAGGGCTTGGGCAAAAACTTATTTAAGGGCTCAGAGTCTGATTCACACAACAACAATAAATAAGAACATTCATAATTAGAAAATCTATAAAACATAGAAAGATAGTAAACAGTACAATAATATCACTTGAATTTTCTAGTTATATGCTATATTGTTCACATAATTTTGCATGATAAATCAATATTGTGTAAAAATATATATATTGATATACAAGTTGTATCATTAATGACACATCTACCTATTTCATGTACCCTTCTTTTCCCAGCTTTACTTTATGAAAAGTTATCAGTTTCATTTTCATAATGAATATTTTTTCTTTATATCAAAATTCAAATATGATATAGTATTTTAAAAAATTTATTTGAATAATATATGATTTTACGGGGGATTTTATTCTTTTCACGGCAATGAAAAAGATCCTTTTTCAGTTCAGTTTAAAATTAGTAATTAAAAATAAAAAAATTAAGAGAGTTTCCTCCACATTAGAAAATGACGATGAACTAAATATTTTAACATTTTCATTGTGTCTAATGTAGTTGTTTGTTTACCTACTAAGGAAAGGAAATGTTGCAGTTCATCAAAAAATGATCATCTAAATCAGAAGGACAGAGCCTTACCAATTCCTGGGATTCAGTTTTTGAAAGTGTAATTTTTGTTTATCAAACATGAATCTTTATTGCATAATTTTTTACATAAAATTTTACGTGCTCGATTGTTTAAGTTTAATATTAATGCATCACATAAAATGTAGTGACAGTTTCTAATATATTTGTCACGAAGCTCAGGATTTACTTCGTGTGCATTTTTATCATCTTAACAGCCCACTTCTTGACGTAATTCTTTTTCGTGTAAAATGTTTCCTTGAAATATTTCTAGTGTTTCAGCTTCATGTAGCTCTAATTCGTTCAAAACAGATCCCATAAAATATGTTAAAGATTCAAATAATGTTTGTTGATAGTATATCTAATAGTACCATAAAATTATTAAAGACATTATTCTTTTTTAGTTTATTTTTTAAAAGAGTGTTTTTCATGCATTTTCTTTGTTTAATGCATTTTAATGTTTAATGCACTTCCGTATTTAATGTAATTTTATAATTTTTAGTTATATTTTAAAAAAGTGGTTAAACTTCATTTCTAGTGAAAGAAGTTTGTCTTGATTATCTGCCAAACAATTCAAAGATTTCAGAACCGGGGTATTGTTTTGCTGTAATGCCTTAGTATCATTTTTATTAGTACACCATCGTGTACACGAACGGTTTTTTAAAGTCAATTTTTGTCTAGTTTTTTTTACATTTTCAATCATAATCTTCCATTTGTATGAAGAAACAGAAAAGAGTTATATAATTCTTGTAGTAAAGAAAAAATTTGGAAGTTCATAAAATGGTTCTGCAGCATTTATTCAAACGAAGTTCAAAAAATGAGCAGCTCATGGTCCGAATGAGCGTATGTGGTAGCATGAATATATTTAATTCTTACAGGAATACCTGAATATTTCCTTACTTAATTGGTGACCTTATGGTAACTTTGTGCCGTATATATAATTTTGTCTGTCAATATATAAAGTTTCCAAAATTTGCATAAAATTGGTTAAATTGTCTGCATTCTAACTAAAAATTTGTATAAATTTTAAAAACTTTTCAACATGTTTATATATGAGTAGGACTTATATACCACTAAATTAAAAGTTAATTGATTCATATGTGTCAGCTTGCCAGATTTCTTAAATGTTCCTTCGAGACATCCGCATCAGCGTTGTGAGTATTCAAAGGCATACTCTTTTGAAATGTTTCTGAGAGTGATTTAGAAGTCAGTATATTCTCGATAATATGAATAAATGGTTACTGTTTAGGAGTTTAAACAGGGGTAACACTTAAAGGTTATTATATTTAATTCATTATATAGATGATTTCATTCATATTTCTATCAAAATAGTTTAAATTAAATTTATTTTTAAAATATGTTTTAATTAGCTTTCTTTTTACTTGTTTCTAAGAGTTAATATGTTTACCATCATCAAAATGACTCTTTTTACCTTACTAAATAACATTTTTTTTAATATTTTGAGAATATCATAGAATTATGGAATTATAATATTTTATGTGTGTTAATAGTTATTAATATATATTCATTTTTAAATTTCTTTAATCATAACACTTGCAATTAGTGCATCTAAAATTATCGAAATCAATTTATGCATTTAAAATATTTATGAAATATTATTAAGTACTGAATCTGAATTCCAATCAATAGTTAATATTAAAGATCTGTTGTGCAAAATTATTGAATTTAATACATATTTCATTTCACTTGTAAACTCAATTAATTATAAAAAAAATTATAACATTGTTTGTAAGGAATTCTTATGAAAAGGTCTGTCTGTAAAGTCACAAACGACAAATTGAAAATTATTGGACGCATTTCTGATACAAGAAAATTCATCTAAAAATTATCTCAAGAAAATTTTTAGAAGACGACAAGAAATTTTTTAGAAAATCCTAAAAACGAAAAATATCGGGCGGTCATGGCTCCAATCACATTTTCTCCTGACTTAAAGGGCTCCGCCTGCAACTCATCATCACTTATAACAAATGACAACTTGTCCCATTAGCTGAGTCAGCATCCTGTAACAGTAAGCGCTGAGATTTGGCGAGGAAGGTGATAGAATGCGGCGTTTGGCGGAGCAACCACAACTACCATTGGCCGCAGATATAATTTCGACTACAAAAATGTTTCAAATTAAGAAAACTTTCACGTTACATCATTTTTAGAACTTTAAATTTTATGTGAATATTCTAAAATCTAAAATTTTATTTTTATTTCTTTTTATTAATATTCTCCTGTTTCAGAATCAGAACTTGGAAGTCTCTCGTGACTCTCTCCAAGACGATGAATCCTCGCTTTCATACAAATAATTTCCATTTGAATCTTACTTTACGGATTCAATTTTTTCATGAATTGAAGAGGAATTATTTTTCCTTTGAATAATATTTTAGTTTTGAAATAGAAAAAACTGTATTTAAAAAATTGGTAAAATGTCAGTTTTTTTTTTTTTTTTTTTTTTTTTTTTTTTTTTTTTTGCTATAAGCAACAACCTTTATTTTTGAATATTAATTTTACTAACATATATATATATATATTTTTATCAAAGGTCTTAAAAAATATAATGAAGTAATGTGAACACTTTTTAGAGAACACACACACAAGAAGATTCCATTGTTTCAGGAGGAATACATGAAAACTCTTCATACTCGCTCCCAACAGATGATTCCTTGGTTTCATGATGAGTAATTAAATCATGTGACTCGCTCGAAGAAACATATTCCTCGCTTTCACAATCATTGCTTGAAAATTCGTGTGACTCGCTCCAAGAAGATGATTTCTCTGTTTCGTTCTCATCCATTCCATTCGAACCAAACTTTATAGATTCAACTTGAATTTCAGAGGATTTAGTTTTCCTGTGAACATTATTTTAATTTTGAGTAAAAAAACTATGCGCAAACTAGAGAAATGTTACTTTTTGTCAGTTGCTACAAGCTTCAACCTTTATGCTTAAATCTTAATTTAATAAAATATATATATTCTTATTAAAAGTGTTAAAAATATAATAAACTAATTTAAATAATTTTTAGACCTTTAATTAGTTTTCAGTTTATTTGGAAATTTAATTAAAAAAAAAAACAATTTATGAGACAAAACGAGCAAGAAGATAAAACACATTTTTTATATTAAAGGAAAAATAAGTCTAGAAATAGCATAAGGCTCTCTCAAGACCTTACCAAGTGTTGCGATTATACGAAACCACCTATGAGGTCCAGTTTGGGACTTCATTTCTTTATCTCTCAAAGTCCCGAGACACTTGAAAAAAGAGGGGACTCATATGTCCAGGAGTAATTAAATTATAAATTGGATAATTTGCTCATCCCATTATCTTTATAGACCATACCTATAAAGAGATTTCAATTCACGCGATTTCATTCCCAGAGGTCGATCGAGAATTAAAGTTAAGTCTATAATTGAAAATCAAATTACCTTTGAATAAAATATGAACTTTAAGTTATTTTTTACCATATGTCTAAAAGTACTTAACTATATAAACTGCCAAATATAAAAGCATACAAATTTTACTATCTACATGCATAATTCAGAGGACATTATTTTTTAACCCTCGAATTAATTTATTATTAATTTGTTAGATAATGGCATGCTGAAGTATCACATAATCAAAGTTTATACCAATAATATAAGCTATAATCAAACATTATACCAAGATGGAAAAACTCAGTAATGTAGGTAATATTAATTGTTTCCTTAAAAACATACAAACTGTAAGCAATAACAAAAGTTTAATTTATAAAAATTATAAATGTTTAGTACATTACAAAATATGAATTAACTCCTGTCGTCAGTTTGCTTAAATAGATCTATCAATACAGTAAATACATTCATTTTTCTTTAATCAAACACATGGCCTCATAAAACTGTTAAGAAAGCTATTACATTATCAGCAGTTTCATTAGCGTACGCATCCACATGCGATGGATCCCACTCAAAGGTGATCTTGACAGTGGCAATCTAGCGATTTAAAAGCCGGATGATGGAGACTTTTATATATTATTACAAAATTAAAAGAATATTGTCTTTTATTTCAGCTTTAGATATATTATTAATTAATGAAGGACACACACACACATATATATATGTGTGTGTGTGTGTGTTAATTTTTAAAAAACTTGAAAAAATTAAATATTTTTATATTAAGTTATTTTTGAAAATAATAGTTTTTAATTATTTGTTGCATTCTGATTTAAAAATATCTTAAGTCAATGGATCAAATCTCATAAAATCAAATTGAACCAAGGCACTTAGAAATATATTTTTAATCATTCATATATTTTAGATTTGATTTGGACTCTGATAATCATTTTTGACCGTTTAGTAACTGTAAAATCACTCAACATTTGCAATTTGTCTTCATATTTTTTAGTGCGAATAAGAAAAGCCGAAGGTACTAAACAAATCACATAATTACTGATTTGCATCAATGTAAATATGTATGTGTAGCTCATATAACTATAATTGGATTTAAATTGTATTTATAATATATCAATCTGTATATAGCAAATTAATGTGAAGTATATAACTTCAATCATATTGTATACATATTTTACTATGTAATCAGAGCAATGTAAATAACAAGAAACCAATGTAAATAACCAATACTGTATTATAACTATAATAGCCAAGAATCTGTATCCCAGAGTATGTTTTTTGTCATACTTCTTATCTTGAATATAATGGAGTTGTACTCTGTTATGGATTGTAACTGCCCCAAATTCTGTAACCTCAATTTATTTTGGATTAATAAAGTTATTGTCAGTACGGCCATACCAGGGGGAATACAGCACTCGACGATTAACCAAGTGATAGGATACAAAAAAAAAACAATTTTTAAATCATAAAATACTCCCCAGAAAGACCAACAATTCAACCCTTTAGGAGCAAAATTTAATTAATATGAGGTGCGTGCCTAGAGCACAGGAACTCCGTCACCCAAAGTGAAAACCAGTGTCCCAAACTCAAATGGGACCATCTTGGTGTTCTAGACAGAATTGAGACTCGTGAGTAAAGACAATTTCATTCCATTCTGCCCTTCACAGTCTTCACTCATCGCACCATTGGCAGCGGAGACGTCTGTGGCTCTGCGTCAAGGATAGACAAAGCAATGAACATCTTGCGGACAGATCATTCTGCTGTAAACGGCGTCGAATGGTACGCGCAGGCACTGGATGTTGCGTAATAGACTTGTGCTATGGTTCGTGATGTAGCGGAACGATCGGTGATTGCCATGCTCAAAATTTGCACTAAGTGGTGCACTAATGTTGATGCAATGGAACACGTCGGTCCGCCGTACCCTCCTGCATCCAACGATTCAATATCCGCATTACATTTGCTTGATTTTGTGAGGCACGCGACTACTGATTTCCCTAAAACATAATCCGCAATCTCGATGGGCTACTATCCTTCCTCTGTTGAATTCGGATACTAGATAAAAAAAATGATAGTTATTTTTTACGTGACTTAATGATCGTTTTTTTTAAAAAATCACGAGAAACGCACAATTTTCGAACTTCAAATCGTCCAAATCTCCATCCTTTAATAGCGCTTTGAACTGGCGACACAGGCGCGTGATGTGCGTCTCCGCTGAAACTCTAATCATAAGCATACATCACCTCCGCTAATGTATGTTGTAAATTCCATGTTGTTTGCATGCTTCCTTCATGGGACTGCATTTACGGTAGTCAGCAGTGTATAATTTTTTACTCAAAATTGCACGTTATCAATTTTAGAGAGTGTTGCAGGGTAGATCTTTGCTCAAAAATATTGTTAAAATTATTTTGAAATTTTATTATTTTGAAATGAAGTATCTTATGTGTATGCTTAGATCTTATTAATGATGTTTTGAAAAAAAGGGCTTATTATTTATTATATTTTTATAAAATGATCTTTCCATTCTATATTTTTATAACTGCTTCTTTGGATAAGAATTTATGATATTTCCATCTTATCAAACTATGCAATTTTTTAAACTGATTTTTATACCTATATTACGATATCACAGTTATTAACAAGTGTTAACATAGTTTTTTTGAACATATTTCGTTAACATTCACTTGCAATTTGTCTAGAAATTTTTTTTTCAGAACAACAAGACGGCCGTTAAATGCGCATTTTTAGATGTAAGATATGAATATCTTCGATTTTTCTCTTGAACTTTATTTTAAATATTTTATTTATAGCTCCAATTTTTATTTTTAATGTATTTTCAAAAGCACCTTAAAATTATCTTATTTTTCGGATATGTTTCTCATTGATAGACCTTTATCATGGAAACATTGCATATTTTTTCTCTCTGTTCCACTTAACTCAATTCCACAAAAATTTTAAAAATAACGCACAGTCATAGTAATTAAAAGCGATGTTTTTTTTAAAAAAAGAAATAGAATCTGCTTAAGAATCAATAACTATAAGGAAAATTGATATTTCTTGGGTAAATATAACCAATCGTTATATTACCTATATTAATAGTGTATATAGATGTATATGTAATTTAAAATTTTGGATGTATATAATAACAATTGTTTATCACATATAATTCAAAAATTTTAACTATCCAAATACGTATATTATTATTATTAGAATACTATTAGTCTATATAGAGGTGTAAAATTTATTAATTTTATGATTATAACCATGTAAGTTACGCCTGGGAGTACTTTCTGTGTTATCTTTCAATTAAATTTTACTGAGCAACAATAGACATATTTGAATGAATAGACAATATTATTGTACACATGATGATAAACAATATTATTGGCAATCATGTGCCCACTTATTTCTCTATAAAAGAGGTGAATTATGTGAGCTAAACACCTCATCAACATCGTATAGACTAACGGAGATTTCCGTAATTTGCATCAACCTACTAAACTTTTTTGGTCTAATTCAGAAACATACTCGAGAGGTTCTAAATGTCTTTGCCGTGTAATAGCTAAACAGCGTGAGCCAGAACCTCATATAAAGCTAGTACTTGCGCATAAAACATACAACAATCTAATGTCTCAGAGTTTCTCCCAAAACATTTCGCATAAAATGTATCCTTTTATTTTTAAAGCTGCTCCACTTTTTCAAGTGTGCTGCTCCACTTTTTCAACATAAAACGTATTCTTTAATTTTTAAATTTTTTTATTCACTTTGTTTATTTTATCTACAAATAAAATTATTGCCTTAAGAAAATGGTAGTATTAGTTACAGACTGTAATACTTATTCATACCATATTCTGGTCATATAATTTAAGTTCTTTCATTTACTTTCACTGCAAGACAGGAAAGCATTTGTTTTTGTTGTCGTGTGCCAGCTAGGCTGGCAATATGGTGTGCGTTGCTCCACTTTTTCAACTGAACCACATTTTGGTGTGGAGTGCGACTTCTTCAGTACACACATGCCATAGGGACCCGTTTATAGTGTAGGTAACCATTTCCAACACATTCATACACAGAAAGGGCAAGGACAGGATAGATAGAGAGAGATAGTACATCCATGCCCGAACTGGGATTCGAACCCAGGACCTCCCTATCCGTAGTCAGGGACCCTGAGCACTAGACTGAGCGGGCGGCAAAGCATTTGTTGATAAATTCATATAAAGAGCGAGTTCACCTTAAAATATTTTTAAGTCATTCTTTAAAATAAATGAAAAAAAATATGTCCAGTTTAGCTATTTATGAAGTCGAAGATATTCTTCAAATCAGAATTGCTAGAAAGTCATTGAAAATATATTAACCATCCTCATTTCTTAGGTTATAAATATTCATTGAAACGTTTGATATTATATTAGAAATTTATTTCCTGGTTGCATTTTCGTTTTATTGAATTATTTTGTCTCGCATTTTAAGAAACTTTAAAAAAGGATTAATATAAATATATATATTTCTGCATTTATATTTATATTCAAAATAAACTGGACAACATTCTACATATGGAATGAGAAAATCTTTAATATGATTCTAATTTTATTTATTTAGTTGTTCTACATAAGTTGACTTTTAATAAAAATGAATAAACTTGAATAAGATTTCCTTATCTAGAGCATATAAATTTTCTGTATATGAATTCTTTATAATAAAGGATGTAATTTTATACTGGATTTTACAATTATGATGCATATATTTATTATCAAAGACAATTTAATATTTTTTACAGATTATATTCTCATAGAGAAATAATCCATTGGCTTTTAACCTACATTAACGATGTAATTATTTCACACATGTATGATAGAATATTTTCAAAATTAATTTGAAATATATATGTTTGACTTCACACCTTAGGATTTTGCAGAATTTTATCCTTCGCAAACACTTCATTAATTTCTCTAATATGCATAATAGCATGTGCTAAACTAACGTTAATCAAAACAAGTTGATAGGGGAATGGATGACGTTCATGTTCAAATACTCTTTTCACGAGTTTCCACCATGATTATAGTGGAGGGATTTGGAATGGGGTAAGAACTCTTAGCTCTGAGCGAATAAGTGCTTATTTGTAAACAGCAAGGGTTAAGCCAGTGTTTCTCAACCTTTTAATATTCACTGCCCAATTTTCAATCACAATTTTCATCGTGCCCCCTCCCCACCGCATACAATAAAATGAATAAAATAATAATGTAATTTGTGTATTTTGGCGATAAACCTAGACTACAACCTTAATTTTAACTTTGACAAATTACCAAGAATACGGAAATTTATTGACATTTTGCAACACCAATTCTCAGCATTGAAAAAACAAGAATCCTCTGCCTTTTTATTACTCTTGCGTCCCGCCATTTCGGGCATTCTCACGGTTTTGCGAGAAGTTTCGATTTGTCTGGTCAGCTTAAAAGTTAAGTTAGGAGCGTGCGCAGATGTGAACAAATTTTTTCTCGTAGGGAAAAGGAGAAAGTTCTGACTCCAATTTCAATTCCAGACTATCTCATTCGAGCCGATCCTTCTATCGCTATTGAATCTATTTTGAATGTGTATGCTATATATATTTTCGTGTAATTGCAATTCACCGTATTAAATATTCACGGCAGCAGACTTATGCAGAATTATGGATAAATTTTTAAGCTGGCGTAAGAGAGCATTAGACGATAGACAATCATCAAAAAGTACACGGACGAGCGTGATTCCGAAAATAAAATCAAGAAAATATTCTCAAGAATACTTAAATTTTGGGTTCACTAGTACTGAAGTAAATGAAGAAGAAAGACCCCTGTATCATTTGCTGAAAAATATTGGCGGTAGACCGCATGAAACCTAATAAATTTAAATGACATTTGGAAACGCTTCATAGTGAGTACGTAAACAAACCCTGAGAATTCTTCGAATTAAAATTAAAATCATATGGAAAGCAAAAATTTTTGTTTAAAAATATTTGGCTGTGAATAGAAAAACTTTAATTGCCTCTTAGAAAGTTTCATATAAAATAGCCAGATGTAAAAAGCCTCACACCATTGGTGAAGAGCTTATTTTGCCATCCGCAATTGAGATTGTAGAAATTATGTTTGGACACAATTTTGCAAAACAATTGCAGTCTATACCTCTTTCAAATGATACTGTTCAAATGATGCTGATATAGCTGTAGATGTAGAGTGTCAGCTTTTGTCGAAGTTGCGTGAACATTAAAGAAACATTATTTTAAAGTCAAGAATTTTCATTATTTATTTTATATAAAATATCATGCCTAATTCAATAACTCTTTATTTTTTAAACTTATTATTTTAGTTTCCTTATCCTTATAACTATGGAGAAAATGGGTTTCTACATACTATTTGAGAATTAAAAGTATCTCCTATTTTGCAAAAATAAAATGTTGCAAAATTAATTTTCTAATTCTTCATGAAACACTCAGATATTTTAATATTTTCAAAAATCTAAATTAATCATTTATTTTCAGGTGCTTTTTATAGAACATACTTTTGAGAAAAAACCTTCTAGATAATCGAGGATTCGTTTGAAATATTGAAAATTTGGAGCTAACTTAAAAACAATATGTAACGCAATTTCCTTTTGTAATTAATAGAAATTCTGTACTTTCCAAAAAATAAAGCAGTCTTGGATTCTTATCTGGGATAATTTTCATTTTTTGTAAATGTTAATAAAAATTATTTTCATAGAAATAAAATTATATGTTTAATATTGGATTTGTGTATATTGTTTTCATGCTCTTAATATAATTATTAATTTATTTCTATTACTTAATATATATATATATATATATATATATATATATATATATATATATATATATATATATATATATATATATATATATATATATATATATATATATACAATGAAAATTAAAATATTATGAAATATGTATATTTTTATTTTAAAGAAAAAATTCTTATTTTCTATGAATTCAATCTACAAGCAAATCATTTCCAGAAATTCGATGATTTTTTTTATAATTCTTAAATTATTATAATATAAATAATTGATATTACAATGATATATAATCGATTGCTTATATTATTAAATTATTAATAATAATTAAATATATTAATTTTTAATAAAAAATGTTATATCAGTTATTTATCAATAGATAAAATTTAAATTCTATTGTTTAATTATTAAATTAAATACTATGTGTAATTTACAATTAAATTAAGTAAAGGTTTTCTTTCCATATTAAGAAGTCTGGATAAAATTTCTTTATACAGAGTTGCTTTCATAATTATTGCATAAGCATTATTAAGAAGTTAACTAAAATATATCATGCTTTGAATATCAAATTCAATAGAAATTTTCATAATGAAACATTTCTCAATTTTAAGATTAAATTTATAATCCGGTAGTTTTAGATAAATACCGAAAAACAGATCATATATATATATATATATATATATATATATATATATATATATATATATATATATATATATATATATATATATACATATATATATGTGTGTGTGTGTGTGTGTGTGTGTATGCAAATATTGTAAATATTTTTTTGATTTGAATATTGTATAAAAAATGTGTTTTCTTAGAATTTTTTTATATTTTACTCTTTAAATTTCGTGAAGATATATCAAATTAGAGTAAATAAATTTTTAAGTTGTTATGCCAACATTATTGTTATTTCCAAAGTTACGTAAAAATGGCAGTTTAACTCCGCTGATTTCCTATATATGATGGATTAAACCTCTGATTTCTTATATTTCATCTATCTAGAACATTATAATTCTTACAGGTACGCCAAAATTAAGAGTTTTTGGACATAAAATGAAAAGATTCATGACCAATGCTCCCTTTTTTTGTAAGAAATAAGAGCATCGAAAATGACTTCGACATTAAAGATATGAAGCACATAGAAATTATTTTTTTTTTCGAAGATTGACAAAATTGCAAAGCAGTGAGATTTAATCCTTTATTTAATTATAAATGTATACAAGAAGACACCAAACATTGACCAATGACATTTTTTTGTACTTTCGAAAAAATTATTCTGAGAGATTTAAATTTGTAAATAGCTTATATGTAGCTAAATTATCCGAGATTTGCCTTGTATTTCACTCAAAGCGTTGAATTTCAGCATGAAAATTCAAGCAGTTTTCTCCTTATTCTGAAAGTTCGAATAGTGCTCTTTTGTTAGTGACCGTTAGCGTCAAGCCAAATAACTCAAGCAAAATGAATTCAAACTCATTTTTTTTGACAAACTCAGATTGAAGAAATAATATAAATGCAAGCTTTTCACACAGGTTGACACTCCGTATTTATATCAGATCCAAGATCTCTTGAATTCCTTTTCATAACTGAAGGAATAATCAGTGGTGGATAGGTAATATTTTCAATTTATACATTGTAAATATATTTCAGTATTCACTAATGAGGAATAATGTACTTACAATACGTTAAAATGTCCTTTACTCATCTACGTTATTTTGTATGTAAATACTGTTAAATTATTACGTATTATTCACAGAGTAACATAATTTAACAAAGACTTTTTGAATGAGAAGAATTTGTGAAGTTCGATTTAGCACAACCATCCCTATTTATACAATAAAAAGAAAAAGAAAATATAAAAAAAGGGAATCTAATATTCTCGATGATTAAAAGTAATCTAATGTATCAATTTGCTTTATACGAAGTGTTTTAGCAAGCAGAGCATATTTGTGAAATTACTCTTCAGGTGCAAATACTTTGTTATTGCTGTAAGACCCATTTTGTGTCAGCAGTCTTTTAAGAGTTATAAAAGAGTTCCGTTTATGGTTGCAAAGGTGCATAGCAGCTAATTGTGACTTATTGGAACATATATTATGGCTAAGATGAAATTTTCTTCTTACTTATTTATATCGACATATTATTGACATATTTTTTAAAATTTATTCTTAACTTTGACTTAATTTGAGGTTTACGTTAACAAATTATATTGTAAATATTTTATCTAACCAGAAAATTTTATGCGTTGTACTGCATTTAGAATACTTAACTATTGTGCTAACTTTGTTATGCATTTTATTTTTCAAACTGATGTATATCTCAAAATTTGGAGATTTTAGAGTATTCATTTCACATTTTATCATTTTCGCGTTATAAAACAATGTATATGTTACGGAAATTTATAATTCGTAGGTTTTGCTTATTTTATTACAATTTCAGTTTCATTTCTTATGTTTAACTTCTCTATGCGACGTTGCTCTAGATTCCAATACAATATATGTCAACATGCTTCTAAATACACATTTTGTGTGGACAGGAAATACTTTTTCTTCAAAAGTCTGTTTTTTTCCCACAAGGAATTTATTCTTGAAATACTAATTAATTTTGTAAATGATCTTTAAAAGAAGACAAAAAAAACCTCAAATTTTGAGAGTAATATCCCGCTAATTTTTGTAATAGACAAATGAATCATTTTTGATAGATTTATTAGGATCAAGCCAAAATATTTCTAAATATAATCACAAAGGACAAGGTATATAAAAATATAATCATAAGAACAAGGTGTGCATAAATATTCACATTCGAAATAACTGTCAGCATCCATAAGCTTTTATTTTGGCGACTATCAGCCAAAACTATGGAAAGGTTAATATAATTCTAATTTTTGTGATAAGTGCTTACCGCCTATTTCACTCTGATTGGTCAATAGAAATGATTTCTCCCTGTAAATTCATAAATGATAAATTATTTGCTACCAATAAGAGAGAAAAATAAATGTAGATATGTTTCTGACTATGCTTATTACTTATTTATTTCGTAATTTAGTATACTAATATTTGTTTCTTGTGGAATTTAAAAATTCTTCGACACATACACATTCTACATTTTAAATTACTGCATATTGTAAAATTTCTTCAGAATTTCTCTTATTTGTATACAAATGTCCTATTATGGAAATTGAAGAGTTTAATCTAATTATCTTTAGTTAATGTGAGTTAAATATATATGTTAATATGATCATTGTATAAACATTATACACTTAAAAGAAATTTATCTCATTTTTAAAAAAATAACAATTTTTATGAATGTTAAATTTAGTAAATATATATTAGATTCTTATAATAACTTAACATATAGAGAATATTAAATTCTTATAGGTTTATAACCCACAAATTATACTTTGTGAATAAAGAATCCTTGAAAATATATGTAATTTCTCTATCAGTTAGACCGAAATATTTGTGGAAGTTATAAAATAAATCATACTTATGATAATTTGGAATTATTATGAAAAAATCAAAGTTAAGGAACTAACAGTTCAAAAAGCCCGCATGAAATATACATATATATATATATATATATATATATATATATATATATATATATATATATATATATATATATATATATATATATATATATATATATATATATATATATATATATATATATATATATATATATATATATATATATATATATATATATATCATTCATTGATTAATTAATAATATATCTATAGCTGAAATAAAAGACTATATTCTTTCAATTTTGTAATAATATATATAATAAAGTCTACATCATCCGGCTTTTGAATCGCTTGATTGCCACTGTCAAGATCACCTTTCAGTGGGTTCCATCGCATGTGGATGCGTACTCTAATGAATTTACTGATAATGTGACAAGAGAAGGCAACCGTAAGTTTACTGCTCATGGTGGCTGATTTACTTTTTCAGAGATAGCCATCAGGATCAGGCAATATTCTTGCAGGAAAGCCTCCGCGCATGAATGGTGTGCTTTAAATCGCCCAGGAGCTGTTCTGAATGGGGTTGGTAACTGTTACAATCAGACAACTCTCGTGAGATTTCGAAATGAACAAACTCTTGCATGGGCCCCAAAGTTTACCCTCTTTGTCCAAAATACAATGCGACTCAAGCTGTTCCTCCCCACATTTTGGCCTGCATCGGTTTAAATAAAAGCCAGTTATTCTCTAGACCTGAGACTGTGCTCCATTGTTTGAAGGCGTTCCTGCTCGTAGACTTGGTTTGATGTTGCTGTCAACCAGGAGGGGAAGCCTCAACACAACAGCACGCGTTTTTTAAATTTAATGATACAAATGATTCTAAATGCGAAGAATCCCATAACACCAGCATTATTCGTGATAAGATACATTACGTAAACACATTCTATTTCTAAAGTCAATGTTAAAAGATATCATGCCACAATTCCTCTTGAGTGCGTATGTATCCGATAGAATATCAAAATAGTTTTTTTGAATAGATGTGTTTTTGTACATTAAAAAAAAGTGCAATTCAAATAAAATGCATTCGAAGCTTACAATTATTAACAAATTACGAAGCTTACAAACAAAAGGTAATATTCTCCGTTATTTTCATTCATTTTTATTATGTTTCGTAATAATTTTTTTTTTAATATTTGGAAATAAATGTTAATATAAAAAGAGAAAACTTTGTTCCAATAAATATTTTTTTATAAAATAAATGTCATACATTTACCACGACATTAGATACAGTTAAATTTGAAAAAAGAGAATAAAATGTATTAATAATTATATAACTATAAAATAATGAATGGTAATATTGACAAAAAATAAATAAACAGTAAATATCAGAAGGTATGTTTGTATAAAAAATGGAAATATATTAGATAATTTAAACTAAAAATATGTGAGAACAATAAAAAAAAACAAATGTGAGATTATTCTTATTATTTCTTATTATTTACAGCACTTCTGATCATTTAATATCTTTATGTACTGGACTTTATTATAAAAAAAGGAACATGTTGGTTACTATTTCAATAAAATTAAATAAGCTAATGCTACCGTGAAAGTGAAATAAAAATATTTCCTACTACGTATCTCACTTTTTATATATCCGAAAGACCTATATCGAGGAACGTTTTTCATAGAATATAGGGAGCATTAGCGCTTTGTCGAACTGTACAAATTCTTCTGATATAAAAATTTCTGTTTTAAAATATATTATACTGTAATACGTAATAATTTAACAGCATTTACTTACAAAATAACGGATAGGTATAAAAAACAACATATTTAACATATTGTAAGTACACTATTCCTAATTAGTGAGCACTTATATATACTTACAATGTAAAACTTGTAATATTTATAGTTACTAAATATTCTCATGAGTTATAAATAGAAACAAGAAAATCATGAGATCTTATATGAATAAAGAATGTTAACTTGCGCGAAGGCATTATGAAGAAGTTTCCATTTTAAGCAGAAGTTTACACTTCCCGCTGATTTAGACCCAAAGGAAAGAAGTTTAATTTCATTATAACGCATTTTGTTTGAGTTAAAAGTACACGGCTTCACTCTAACGATTAAAGACAAAACAGCACTTTCCTCAAATTTTGAAAATAAAGATACTTACTTCAATTTTAATTCTTAAATTCTCAGAATTCTTTTCTCGAAAGTAAAAAATTGATAATTTGTTAATGCATAGAGTGTACTCTTTTTTATATATTTATAATTAAATATTTGATTAGAGTTCACTGCTTTGCAATTTTGTAAAAAGAAAATTGATTAAATTTTACTATATGCTTCAAGGCTTCAATTTCGAGGTCATTTTCAATGTTTTTATTTCTCTCAAAGTAGAGATTAAATGTCTTAAATGTTAACTAGTATTTTATGTTGAAAAAATTACTTTTTATTCATCTGTATTAGTGACTGTTCTAAATTAATTAAGCATAAATAATCACAGGTTTAATCATTGATATATTAGAAATTAGGAGAGTAAAATTACTTTTTTTAAGTAACATGGTAAATAAAATTAATGTTGGTAGTATATTAACTTAAAATTTACTTATTCTATTCTGAAAGAGCATTACGAAATTTAAATATTGCAAGGTCAAAATATGTTGTGAGAAAATGTTTTTCGCTACGTATTTCTATATTTTTATATGCATATTTTCTTTATTAATATGCGTATTTGTATATCTATGTTATTCACTACAAAAGTTCAGTTTCATAAACGGCCGAAAACGTTACAGCAAAGTGATGATTTTTATCATTCTGAAGATTTCCTTACTATGATTAAAAAGATAATTCTTTGTTTTTATTCTTCAGAAGATTTTCATAAACTTCAAATTAATCTATGAAAACTTTTGGAAAAAAAGAATTTGCTCCCATGTCAACTGATTCTGGATTAGGTGGTTGAGCAGTCAATGGTTATCAACTTCTTTAGTAATGTTAATAAGCCCACGAATAAAAATTCAATATGGTTTAATGGAGAACAGCAATTTTTGCAGAATGATGTTCCAAGTTCATTTCCTGTGCTAATGGGAATGTTATATCTTTTGGACGCTTTTACCTTCTGCTGTTACTTTTGTCAGAATAAAATGTTTGAGACTTTACTTTTTCTTCTTCTTTTTAGAGTTGGGTTTGTATGTCATTGGGCACCTCTGCTTTTATCAGCATTTTGTACTATTAACTTCAAACCCAATGTTTTCTAGTTCCAGTTGCTCGGGTCACCCACTTTATTAATAAAGTCCTATAACCCTTTAATGGAGTCCAGATGTAACTCTCTAGTATGATTGATGCCTAAAGAAGTTAATCTAGGGAGGGCATGGACCTCGCATTCGTAAATGATATGCTTGGCCATTTCCTCTAGCATATGACATTTCCTGCAGATAGGGTCTTGCTGAAACAGGGCCATTTTATGGAGGTGTTTTCTGAAATAGTAGTGTCCAGTTATGCAGCCTACGATTAAACGTATCTTTTGCCTAGAGTATCTTAGAATTTCAGAGGTAATCCTTGCTGATGATCCACAATCATATTTTTAGCGTTGGTTTGACCAGGAGTGTTGAGCCAAGCTTCATACATCTTCCGTTTTTCCCATCTAAGAACACTGGTTTTTGCGGTCTTCAAATTGATCAAACAAAAAGCTTCTGCACTAATGGGAGTGTAAGACGATCCTTGTTTAGAAAGTTCATCACCCCTTTCATCACCTTCGATACCTTTGTGCCCTGGAACCCCTGGAAGGATCACCTTGTTTCTAGTTGCCACTTCTGTAAGAAGGTTTCTACATTCCAAAATCATTTTAGATTTGATTTCGAAAGTACTCAGCGCTTTTAATCCCTTGTCACTAAAAGTGAGAATCCGCTTACCATGGTAGCCTATCCTCATATTTAAGCGCAGACAATGGATAATGGCCAAAACTTCTGCCTGGAAGACCGTAGCGTATCGCCCAAGGCATACAGATAGGCTGGTTCCTGGTGACACGCCACATACTCCCAGTCATGAGAGGCTGTTTTTCAGTGATCCATCTGTGTACCAGATTATATCTCCTGTATTAGTTTTGAACATGTTGTTATCCCATTCGTCTCTAGTTGGAAAAACTATTTCAAATGTCCTTTCAAACATGTATGACTTTTCCATGATATCCGAAGGGATCAGGAAAGTAGGATCTTGAATTTTCCTGGTAATGCTCCTGTGCCCTTTGGCAACAGGTTGGTCGTACCATTGGTTTTGTAGCTTCATTCTGTATGCAGTCATTCTAGCAGTGCTGCAGATGAAGATGTCTAAGGGAATCAGATCCAACATAACTTCCAATGCTCTGGTTGGTGCGGTGACGCAAAAAATTGAATTAAAATGGCCCAAATGCATACTCGATTTCTAAATTACGCAGCCATTTACTAATGGCCTGGCAACAAGAACCACTTCTGTAAATAAGGTTCTGTAATGAGGCAAAACAAGATACATGGACATACAGACTTTAACCCTCTCTCTCTTGATTTCCTAGTCAAGGACCACAAAGAAGCAGTTTCTTTCTGGACATACTCCAACACCGGAGTATTTCAATAAAAGGGGTATGGCTCCAAATAGTGCTTGTTCATGCGGTCAGGTTAGGACCATTGTTCATTACGTGTTTGAATGTGATTTCACAAAACAATGGCACCTAAAAGCGCCTAAAAACTCGGAGGAACTTACTCCGTTTCTCCGCTATGCTAGCAAAACTTCTTCTCTTCTGCCTAAGATAAAGAATTTAATCACCCATATCTATGAAAAAGGATCCGACCTCTGTAAGGATAGTGCCATAACTGAGCAGCGGATCTCATAAGAAAAATTTGGTAAAAGGTAAATATCATTGTAAGGTATTTCTCCACTTTTTGTGATAAAATATTATTAGGTATTGTATTTGTTTAGCAATTAGCTTTAATAATTTTGATAATAATAATTATTCAGAAAAAGGTGCTGAAAAATATTGATTGACTCAGCACAACGTAATGTGCAATATTAAATATCCTAGACAAATTTATCAATTAGTAATTATAAAGTCTAGATTTGCATTATATTTCCCAAAAATTGTAAACCATTATAAACTGTGAACAGACAATGCAGGTTTTTTATTTGATAAAATAATGCATTGCAATATAGCGCAATTAGTATATGTTTTATTTATTTATATACTATCAATGTATTGCATATATTTGCGCTTTTTCTAATACAATCTTCATATGGTACGTCATGTGATATAACATTTTCCTCTATATAAACACTATATATAAAATTGGGAGTTAATATTCAAGTTTGCTTTGAGTCTTCAGAAATACCCTATTTAGCAATTTTAGTGCAATATATTTTCATTATTATTTCTAGTAATATTAGAGTGTCTGTAAAATATTTTGCTATATATTTTATTCAGTTTTCAAGCCTTTTTATTATTTATTGTATCGTAATTATATTTTGTTGAACAATTTTCTTAATCGTGGTAATTACAGTGCACAGACTGAGCTGCTGCAAAATTTTAACTGAATCAACAGATTGCAATCTGTAATACTTTAAATATTCTAGTACAGTTTATCACCTACAGTAA